>LBNU01029167.1:151371-188106 GCA_014162995.1 Artemisia annua
GGAATAAGTGAATGATAAAGATTGAGATTTGGGGTAGATTTTATAAGCAGAGTCAACTTGATTGGGTAATTAATGCGTAACGGGTGGCACAGTGAAACGATTGATATTTACTGAAGATAGTTTACCAACCGTTTCTGCTGATTGACCTGAAGGATCACCAGATTGACCATGGATTCTGCTGAAGGGTAACGTTACAAAATTTGAAATTTAATTTACACGTGGGATTTGGTCAACGATTTGCTCCGATTCTTTTGACCCTAACCGTGTAACTTCTATTTATACCCTAATTATCGTTTCTTCGCCCAAACCAACTGATTCCCTCTCAAACAAATTTAAACCCACTATCGTTCAAGACCTAATTCACTTAATCTCTTCCATGGCTTCTCTAATATTCAAATCGGATCATAACAAGGTTGCATTCTTGGGAAAGGCTAAAGGACATGAAGAATATGATCCTATGGTTGTGTTCTTGAAGCGTTCCAAGATTCATTTTGCTCTAACACATTGTCCAAATGTAATTTATGAATCTTTGGTGCGACAATTTTGGGCAACTGCAAGGAAAAGGTCTGACACAGAGATTGTAGCTACAATTGATAGGACAGAGTATGTGGTGACAGAGTCGTTGATAAGGACAAAGCTACAATTGGATGATGAAGATGGTGTTTTTCATTCAAATGTCACAGTGATTCTTGANACATTTTTTTATACAGAACACCTGCTTGCTAGGATTTTCATAGATGTTTAGATTAAGCATTTTTTATTAGTATGTATATTTCTCATGCTTAGCTTTATACTGACTCATCCTTTGCAATCATATTTGCCACAGCTAGGGAATTTCTTTATAGTTAGCTTTAATCTCAGTTCGAATGGCTGGGTCTTTTAGAGCCAAGTTTCATGTTAATAAATGTGCTGTTTTGCGATCCAGATTGCTTTTTCGCGTTGAAGGTTTGGAATGCCCAAAATGCTGGTGCATCTGCAGTTCTTGTGGCAGATGACATTGACGAGCCACTAATAACCATGGATACACCTGAAGAGGATGCTGCTTCTGCGAAGTACATCGAGAACATAACTATCCCATCCGCCCTAATCTCCAAAAGTTTCGGTGAGAAGTTGAAGAAGGCGATCAGTGACGGTGAGATGGTAAATGTGAATCTGGATTGGAGAGAATCTGTTCCGCATCCAGATGATCGTGTAGAATATGAGCTTTGGACAAACAGCAACGACGAATGTGGAGTTAAGTGTGATATGTTAATGGACTTTGTGAAAAATTTCAAGGGTGCAGCACAGATTCTTGAGAAAGGTGGTTACACGTTATTCACTCCTCATTACATAACATGGTATTGCCCACAAGCATTTACAATAAGCAAGCAATGCAAATCACAATGTATTAACCATGGGAGGTATTGCGCTCCTGATCCCGAACAAGATTTTAGCAAAGGATATGAAGGGAAAGATGTGGTTATTGAAAATTTAAGGCAGCTGTGTGTGTTTAAAGTGGCGAACGAGACTAAAAGGCCATGGGTTTGGTGGGACTATGTCACCGATTTTCAAATAAGATGCCCGATGAAAGATAAGAAGTACAACAAGGATTGTGCTGAGGGTGTTATTAGTTCTTTAGGGCTTGATTTGAGGAAAATTGAAAAGTGTATGGGTGACCCTAATGCTGATTCTGATAATATTCTTCTTAAAGAAGAACAAGATGCCCAGGTATGATGCTCTCGTTTTTAATTCTTCTTCTAACGATATCTTTGACTTTTGATTGTCTTATAATCAGCTCATATGCTTCTTTCTTTTTTCTTTTTTTTTTCATTTTTTATTTTTTTTATTTTTTATTTTTTTTTCCCTCAGATTGGAAAAGGATCAAGAGGTGATGTGACCATATTGCCTACACTAGTGGTCAATAATCGACAATACCGAGGTCAGTTCTGCGTGGATATTTTAGATTAAAGGTGGAAATTTGGATCCCATCACTTAAGAATGGGTCATTTTGGGTTATGCTTTAGGTTAAAATAAAATAAAAATTTAGCTAGAAAGGAAACACCTCGGTTTCTCTCCAACTATATTTCGGGTCAAACCTGACCCCTTTTGACATGTACCAAAAGGTATCTTTTTTTTTTGGTGCAAACCGGTGAAAATATATTAACTTCCAAATCAAACAGTACACAACTTAATCAAGGAAATACAATAGAATTGGACAGATCCCAATTCTTTGATACAAACATAGCTAAAACAGATATACTACTAAAACAACAGAGTTGACAGGAACATGTTTTGTTGTAGCATACCAGCAACCATTTGCATTCCATTTTATGTCAAAGCATACACTTCATCAAATTCACCTTTACTATGCACCATTACCATCTAGCTACATTTCCATCTTACCTTTCTCTTAACCCCACTCAACCAGCTCCCACAGTAGGCATAAGAGAAAAGGTTAATGGCTTCACTAGGCACCCATAACCTCTCCACAGTAGGGGCTATACCAAGTATGCTACATTTCCATTTACTACAATGGCTTCACACACTTGGGAACACACACCCTACCGTAACAAGCAAACTTTATATAAGCAAACTTTATATACGAGCAAACTATTTGCTTGTCATGTCATTTTTCTTTTATTATTAAATAACTTCTTTTTTCTTTTTTGAAAAAGTGGCGAGCAAAATGTATAAGTAGCGAGCAAATGTATTTGCTTGTCATGTCGATTTTGTTAATGTGATAAAATAGCGTCAATTTTGATTATTAGGTTTGGTAAGAGTAGATTTGGTAATTGATTTTTATTAGAATCTATACATAATCATATATTAGATGATCTTGTTTTACAAATCTAACTACTAGTTTTAGATCTCTGTGTGAGCACGGTGTATTGACATAAGTTGCAATAACATGAATATAGTGTTAAATCGAATGACTAAAGCTTTCTATCATTTCATTTCAACTTGCAAAAAGTTCGTTAATGACATGTTAACACAAAGTACCGGATATCTTTACTTAAACCTTAAAGATGAAGACATGAGTCATCTATACATGTACAATATAATGTATTACTCCATATTATACATATTATAGTAACTCGTAATTTCATTTTGATATTTATAATCTCGTGCATATATATTAATTTAATCTAATAATGATAATAATAGTTATAAATAACAACAAATGTTATTTTTTTAAAAACAAATATAAAGTCTAGGGGTATTTGTTATATAAATAAAAAAGGGAAAATGTTGCCTAATAGTAACAAAGTTTCACCACTGTTCCAATTCAGTCACTCAAACTTTATATTAACCACAAAAACCACTCAAGTTTAAAAGGTGTTCCAATGTTGTGTAAATGTTTAAAATAACTGCATTATTTGGTTGTACTTTGATAATAAACACTCACCCCCCTGAATTTCACTAATCTCAACCAACTCAATGTACAACCAACTTATGCACACTTAAGAAAAATCTAAGTCACAAAATAATAACGAAGTTTGAGAACTGTTTCATTTTGGTCACTCAAACATAAAAATTACATAAGAATGGAACACTTGTGAAACTTGAGTGGTTAAACCTCCTCAAAAAATGTATGAGTGACTAAATTGGAACACTAATGAAACTTCATTACTATTTAATGATTTTTTCCCAATAAAAAAAATAGAAATTGATAATTTTATAAAAGTAAATTTAAGAGTAAATATTTTTGACTTAAATGTAAATTCTGCCGATCAAAATATAACGTTGTTTTAAATTCAACCTTTTAAATTTAATTAATGTTATCTTATTTTTTATGTCATTTGGACCTTTTCTTATAGCTTTTTTATTTCATATTACAAAATCGAATTTATAAATAGTTTAATCAAACTAATGCAATTTCGTCTTTTTATAAGCAAATAGAAAGGCTCGGTTTTAAAATGAAGTTCTTCGATTGATCTAATTTGATTGTGTCAAATGACCGAAATTTTAATTTTTTTTCTCTTATATAAGAAATGATCTCTAATATAATGGGCAGACACGATCGTAAAGAAAATGCATAAAATAGTAAAAAGCCTAGAAAGTAATCTACACCGTCGGATCATCAACAATACACATCCAACCGTCAATTTCAGAAAAAGTCCACTGCCCCTCCTTTTTTAGACGACCAGGGGTATTTTGGTCTTCTTAACCATTTTTATAATTCACCATCGAACTTAAAACGCACATAACTTTCAAACGATAAACTTTTGCGAAAAACCGATTTAACCATATTTTTAAGAATTTAATTCTCTTTAATTTGGTATGCATTTTAATATATAAATCGGAAATTTTGTTTTTGTTTTTTTTTTAGATTTCAAGTGAATTATGATTTTCTTGAAATTTTCGACATATTCGACCCTACTTTTGTCTAATTTAAAGGTTGAATTACGCAAAACTTAAAACACGAAAGTTGTAGTTTTTTGTTCGTTCTTTACCCAGAAATTTAAATCACTCAATTTCAATATGATATGAGTAATGTTGGGAATTCTGCTAAGTGTGAATTCCACTGATGGTTACTGCTGAAGGGAATCTGCTGAAGACCAGATTCTGCTGACGAAGTATTACTGCTAAAGACATAGTTCAGCATGTTTAGTTTCTGCGGACAATGTTTAGCCGCGTATTATGTAATGTAGTTAGGATATGCATGAGTTATATTAGGAAAAGATAATGCATATCATTTAAAGTTTATAGAATATACGTTTCTTGAGAAACGGTTTAGGTTAGGGTTCCTTGTCTACAAAAGGAACACAAGTTTATGTTTTATAAAACGAACGTGTTTACAAGTTATTAATATATAATCCATAGAGGATTAAGCGTTCTTAGTATTTATTGTTTATGCTTGTATTTGTTTTCCGCATTAAAAAAAATAAAAAAAAATAAAAAAAATAAAAAAAATTCTTGTACTAACTGTTTGCAGGTTTGTTGTATAGTAACTCTATTGATGGTTATCAACTCACCAGATGTGACTTGTGTCCATCAAAGAGTTGGCTAGTCCAAAGGGTACAGCTTTGGTAAAGACACATCAAATCTGTTGAAAGCTGTAATGGTTTGCTAAAAACTATAGGGTACTCAACTCACCCATGCTTCATTGCTGAGAGTTGAAATGGTCATCAATTCACCATGGATCTTATTCTGTGAAAATTCAAAGAATTGACTAGCCCATAAGTATATGACTTGTGGTAAAGGCAGTGGAAATCCATATTGGTTATCAATTCACCAAGGGTGTTTCCTTTAAGAATTGGCTAGTCCTGAGCAAATGGCTCCAGGTAAAGACAACTCAAATCCTTTTATAGTTGATGATTTACTAAAAATCATATGGTTATCAGTGTACCATGGTTTTCAAACTTAAACATTTGGCTACTCCAGTAGTGATGGCTATTGGTAAAGAGACATCAAATCCATTATTTTCAATGATTCACCTCTCACAGGAGTTAACACACCTGGATGTGATGAGAATAGTATGAAACTACTCTGTTTTGATGTATCTAATGTCATATGTTGCTGCAAAGATATGGTGTTTCAAGCTTATTCATCATAGAGATGTTATCTTTTTGATTCTTTGCTGCTGATGTTTGAAGACAATCCTCTTTCAATTTTTGTAATTACTGATCTATCAAGAAATCTTGAACTTAACCCAGGTCAAATTCAAGATTAGGGGAGGATTGTTGGGAATTCTGCTAGGTGTGAATTCCACTGATGGTTACTGCTGAAGGGAATCTGCTGAAGACCAGATTCTGCTGACGAAGTATTACTGCTGAAGACATAGTTCAGCATGTTTAGTTTCTGCGGACAATGTTTAGCCGCGTATTATGTAATGTAGTTAGGATATGCATGAGTTATATTAGGAAAAGATAATGCATATCATTTAAAGTTTATAGAATATACGTTTCTTGAGAAACGGTTTAGGTTAGGGTTCCTTGTCTATAAAAGGAACACAAGTTTATGTTTTATAAAACGAACGTTTTTACAAGTTATTAATATATAATCCATAGAGGATTAAGCGTTCTTAGTATTTATTGTTTATGCTTGTATTTGTTTTCCGCATTAGAATACAAGCTTTGGAGATTCTCTATTAGAGTGTTTGTGATTACATAGACACTGCTAACGATCAACGAGAGCTAAAAGATCTATCAAGGATACATAGTTTCAACAAGTAAAATATCGCATTTTAAAATTGACATTTCACACGTATTTAGTGCACACAAAGTGTTTGAAAAAAATGCCTAAAAGAGATTTTTTTTCCTTATAAAAGTACAATTAATTGCACTAATTGGTGTACCATAATAGATTTTTTGTTATTTTTAGCTTTTTAACCTATGAACAAGACTAAATGATGAATAGACTGACTGATGAACATTGTGATTTATTTTAGACAACTGATGAACATTATGTTGTTTTCTGGAAAAGGGATAAACAGATGAACGTTATAAATTTTTTTAGAAAACTAATGAACATTATGATTTATTTTATTTTATATATTTTTTTATTATTTTTTTTTTTCTATTTTTTATTTTATTTTTTTTTATTTTTATTTTTTTTTCGTATTTATGTGTTTGTTTATTTTGTTATTGTTATTATTTTTAATTGTTGTTTATTGTGTTGTTTGTCTTTTGTTTGTTATTGGTGTTTGAGTTTTTGGTTTTGTTGTTTTTTTTTTATGTTTTATTTATTTTGTCTTCTTGTTTTTTGGTTGTTTGTTTAGGTATGGTTGTTTGTAGGTTGTTTTATGTTGTAGTGTTATTATTTTGGTTGTTGTTATTAGTTATTTTTTTTTTTTATTATTCATATTATTATTATTATTTATTATTATTTTGTTATGTGTTGTGGGTATATGTATGTGTTTATTGTAATATGTTTTTTTTTTTTTTTTTTTTTATTATTTATATTTATTTATATTGGTAGAAAAAACTTGAAACCAACGTAATCTAATTATGAATATTGTGATATGAATTGATGAACAAAAATAAAGAGAACTGGTGAACATTATGATAGAACTTAATTAAACAACTCTTTTTACTTGATGGAGATAACACTTTTTTGATTGATACAAACACTTTTTATGATGAATAAATGAAACAGTCTTTTTATTGATGAACAACATTTTTTATTATAAAGAAAAGTAAATCTTTTGCAAGGTTAAGAACTTGTTAATTGCCATGAGTTAATAAAAAAAAAAAACTCCCATGAGAATTTTTTTTGTTTTATCGAAACGAAGGTAAAACGAGTTAAGGCTCATGAACAAAAGAATTATTGAAGAGAAAGTTGATAAACAAAATTATATTTTGATGAGCAAAAGTAATACGAACGTGGCTATTGATGAAAATAAGTAAAACAAAGTATTGATGAACAAAAGTAAAATGGAGGAGACAATTGATGAACGCAATCTTTTTTTGATGAACATAAGTAAAACAGTCGTGGCTACTGATGAACAAGAGTAAAACGGTTGGTGCTATTGATGAACACAAGTAAAATGGGCAAGACAGTTGAGGAACAAAATCTCGTTTTGATGACCAGAAGTATCTCTTGTTCATTAGTTAATATTTTTCATCAGTTCATCACTCTCGAATAAGATTAGCTGATTAACAATACTAATTGATGAACAATACTATCTGATGAAAAAGATTAACTGATGAACAAAATATCATCTTTAACGTGTGATATCTCACTCATATGACATCGGATTTGAGTGAATAAAAAACATGAGTAAAGATTGACTAAAAATCTATAACTTTTATGTTTTACAAATTTTCTAATTCGAATTTAATATTTGTCAAACTTATGGTAAAAAAAACACAATAAAACACAACATCTACATTTTTTTTTAAATTAACGATCAAAAAACATCATTTTTTAAATTTTACATTACTAAAATGATTAATAATGCGTTGTGGTAAAAAAAAATTAGTGCATTTAACACAATTTTAACACTGAAAATCCAAACTAGACATTTCATCAAACATCTTGTGTACAACAAATATCACTAAAACGTTATCTTTAACAAGCTATATCTCACTCATATCATATCAGATTTGTGTGATTCAAAATTCTAGGTAAAGAGTGAACCAAAGTCTACAACTTTTGTGTTTTAAGTATTTCATGACTTGACAATTTTTGAAGGTAAAAAACATGGTCGAAAATGATAAAAACATCAAGAAAACCAACACACATTTGATATGTAAAAAAAAAGTTCAAAATATATAACAAGATTTATACCAAATTAAAGAGGATTAAATTTTCAAAATTATGGTAAAATCAGTTTTTTTCTAAAAGCTTGTTGTTTAAGAGATATGTGCGTTTGAAATTTGAGATGGAAAAACAAAAAATGGTTAAAATAATGATTTTCCTTGACGGGATTTTTTGAAGAGTTTTGCTACACCTTCCTACCATTTCATCCTACAAATCCTCCTACACACATAACAATATTATATAGTTTTTCTCACTCATTCTATCTATGCATCCAAACTATCAGTTTTGACAAGTGACAGCATCCTATGAGTAGGCACATTTGTAAGCACATTTTGGAGAAATGTTTAAGTTGCGTTTAGTAATGAAAAAGTTTTCTTAGTTTTCATTTTTCAGTTTTCTTTAGAATGCGATAGCTATTCTTTCTCTAGAGAACACTTGAAAATGTGTTTAGATGGGGGAGCTATTCTTGGGGAAGGTATGGAGAACTCATAAAAAGAGTTTTCTAAATATTAGTTATAAACTTAGAAAACATGTTTTCTAGCTTTCCAAGATGATTTTTGAAAAATAAATAAATAAATAAATAAACAAATACTTTGAAAGCTTTTTTTTTATTTTCTTGGGTAAAAACTCATTTTTCCATTACTAAACAACCTCTTAGCATTTCTCTTTTTTGAATATTTAGGGAGACAGAACACCTGTCGCATGAATAGCCTTTTTACACTTTTTATTTTATGACCACTTTCTAATCGATCCGCAACCATAATGCGGGCAACCCGTCAATCAAATTGGTCACATGACCAACATATAATGGGCAACCCGCCAATTAAATTGGTCACATGTTCGGATTTGACCCAAAGTCACACATTGTGCTCCATGGCCGACTGGCCGTGACATCTAAGTTATTACCGTGAGGACATCTTTAAAATATTTGGTAGTAGGGTTTTTGTCACTTTTATACGATTTAATCTCATTGAAGTCGATGGATGTTTTGTCCTTAAAAACGAATTGAAAAGACTTGATTCGCTTCATTTTCGTTGTATTTTGGAAAAACGACAAGAAGGAAGATAATAAACTAGGTCTATTGTCAATAATTTATCTCTACTTTAATTGTTGAAAAATCTTGGAAAGAAAATTTTCCACTCTTTTGGTTTTTCTAGTGCCAAAAGAGGATTGATCTCTCTTTTTCTATTCATATATATCCAAAATTGAATGATTAAAGTTAGTAGACAACTTTGATTTGGTGTTCTTTATAGAAAAGTTGCAAGATTCTTCAAGAAAATAACCATGATTTGCACTCTGCAGTGCTTATGTGATAATGTGATATGAACTTAACTCAACAAAACAATACTTTAATTTCATCCAAAACACCATCTTTTACAATTTCGATACTACTAAATGTTTGGAATCCATTTGAGATTTTCTCATTTCACAATAAGTTTTTCGAAATAAGGTCAAGTTATAGTTATCATGTGATTAGTTAAGGTAGATTCGCCTATTCGGTAAGCAAGTCAGCTTTTTCAAGTTTCGAGTTTTCTAATGCTTCCTTAATCTTCCATCTAAGTGCCTACTTGATTTATCCACACATGAGCTCATCATTATCATCTCATTAGTGCCTACTAATTAAGTGCTTTTGTGTATTGTTTAACATATCAAATTTGGTTTGTCACACAAAAAGGCAAGTCACATTTTACAGCTCAAGATTTCCACTTTATGCACCATTTGTTATTTCTTTCTCCATTTTTAATTCTCAATTTTATAAGCATCACCTTTATTTCTTCTTTTAATTATGTCAACCATCAACCATGAGCTACCAAGTACCAACCTACAATAGATCTTAAATGCTTCTGCCACTTTTTAGAATGCTATTTCTTTTTGCAATGTCGTTATATAGAAATGGGTCTTTGATGTAGGCATCATTAGACCTTATAAAGTGATGAAAGTTTAAAACCATTTATATTTGTGTAGATGAAACTTTTCTTGGTTGTTATAAGGGAAAGAGGGAATCACATCTTAAGGTGCATTATCTTTTCTTGAATATATACATACATCACATGGCTTGTATTCATACTAAGGCTGCCCACAGTGGTTCGGTCCTCATGCTTGGTCGTGGTCGGTCGTGGTTCGGTCGGCCCAATGTGGTGGGTTGATCTTGCTCGGTCGGCGGAAGGCAAAATGTAGAGAAGGTTCGTGTGAACGACCGAGTTTACAAACACAAACAAAATTAACTGCATATATTCATAACGTATAAAAAAATTAACTTGGTCGTCACTGTGGCAACTTGATCGTCGTCAGGTCGCCGGACAAAAAAAGCTGACGCGACATGATCGTCCGTGGTCACCACTGTCACCAGCCTAATACACGTCCACCTTATACAAGTGGATCGCCTCAACTAACTAACTAAGCTAAATGTAGCATAAATCATGGACATTGCATGTTGCCTTGTGAGCAGTTGCCACATGTAACCTCATGAATGGTGAGGATGTATATGAATCATTTGAGTAGTAGACCCAAGTTCAAATAATGAAAAAGACAATGGCTAATTTCCATTCTCTTAAAAAATTGAAAATTTAAAAGTGTTTTTTTACTTTCGTGAATAAAACATTTTGCATAAAGAAACATGAAATGTTGAAGTCTGGAAACTGGATCGCTGACTAATGGGCTAAAAACTTATCAGGTTAAGAAGTTGAATGGGCTATAAAATTAACTTTAGATGATCTAGGGTGTTGATCCATAATGGGCTAAAAAATAAACTTTTTGCATGACTATGAGTAATGAACCACAAGGTGTTGCCAAAAAATAAAAATATTTTACTCGTCTGATTTACTTTATTTATATAGCAAAGCATCTAGCTGTTTTGTATTGGTTATTTATTTTGTAGCTAGCGCTGATCGTTTTGTGGCATGTCACAAACGATTTTATGCTCGTTCAAGCGTTTGTTTGAGGTTAATATGGTATTTTCAGACACATTCCATTTTTACCGGGTAACCCTTAAAAAAAAAAAAACATCATATATATGTGTTATCACTTGCTTTAGACTCGTCTAAACGATAGCGAGTTAAACATGAGTTAATTATTAGAAAGAACCTTCAAAGCCATATTGATTACCAGATAGTATAATTACCCAAAAACATGTACTCTTTTTAAACTAAAAGTACACTTAAACTTGAGAAAATAAAGATAGTGCCAATTTAAATGGAAAATTTTGCTGGTATGATCGTTCTTAGTGGCCGGTAATCATACTGGTCTCTTTTACTCAGAGCTTTGCTCGGTTCTTAGTAGCGATAAAACTGAATCTTGTAAATTTAAATAAATAAATAAATAAATAAATAAAATAAAAATGATTTGACAAGTAAACCTGTTTAGGACTCATATATTGTTTATCCGATGCAATGATTGTAAACTATGGTAAATTTCAGGTATTTCTTGCAACCTGGGTGAGTTGGAGTTGGGATCCAACTCATGACCAATTTCACAAAATCTCTCTTTAATGACGTGACAAGGACGTATGCGTTAAGTAGAAAATTAAACCAAAAGTTGACGCGTGTGAGGTAAAGGGAAATGATTTGCACAGTCTATGTTTTTGATTGGGACACTCAGTCATGTGCATTAAACTGTTGTATTATAGATGTACATTGTTTTAACCGATTGTACATATAAACGTCCGAATCAAAAAATGGAGTGTGCAAATTATTTGTCAATTTTAATATGTCAAACATCTAACAACACTCAACAAGGAAGAAGAAAAATAGAAGTGGACCAAGTAGAATGTACATATCCCTTGTTGTATGTACACATGCTATTAGCCATGAAAATGTGAAAAGTCCCTATCCACCCTTGGTTGAGCCACATCATACCAAAATCTTGCAAGGCACTTTCTCATCCATAAACTATGAAAAACTAGATAAGACCATATCCCCCTTATCAAACCAGACCAAAACAAACCAAACCAAGCTTCACAACTTACCAAAAACACTTCACCACCATGGCATCTCCAACCTTAATCACACCCACAACCTCAACCCCAAAACCCCTCCTACTCATCCGTTGCAACCACTCAGCAACCACCCCTTCAACCACAATAGCAACAACAACCACCTCAAACCGTCGCAGTTTCTTATCACTAGCTGCCATAACAACCTTGTCCACACCACTCCTAGCAACCCCATCTCCTGCATGGGCAGCAACGGACGAAGAGTACGCGAAAGAAACACAAGAAGTGATCCAAAAAGTAAGAACAACTATAAACATGGACAAAACTGATCCCAACATTGCAAATGCAGTTGCTGACTTAAGAGAAACATCCAACACATGGGTTGCTAAGTATCGTAGAGAAAAAGCTCTCCTAGGAAGGTTGTCTTTTCGGGACATGTATTCGGCTTTAAATGCGGTTTCTGGACATTACGTTAGTTTCGGTCCAACGTCGCCTATTCCTGCGAAAAGGAAGGTGAGAATACTTGAGGAGATGGATTCAGTTGAGAAGGCTTTGTCTAGGGGGAGATAGAGTGCATGGAAATGTATTTATGTTACTACTTTTTTTGTATAATGAAAAATTGTTATGTATATGTTATCATGAGGTTTAATTGTGATACATTTTTAACACAATGAGGTTTGTTTTCTGAATGAATGCAAAGTTATGATATTGTCATTTGAAACATATATATTGGTTTATGACAATTTGAAATTTGATGTACAACATGACATTGAGAAATGGTACTTGGTAAATCATGATCAAACAAGACCATTCAGTATTTTAAATAACACTAGCGCGTTGTTTGTTGTATATGAGGAACCAGAGCCTAAATTTGTACTTGGTCAGCCGATATTCAGACACTATGGTTACATTAAAACGACTAAGGAAACTCAGAATATACACCAGAACTAGGTAGGACATAACGAAACCAAGTCCATCTTTAGTTTTTACATTGATGCTTGCACTCTAATATTAACGAAAATAACACGCACAACTTTAATCTTAAGCACTGACTCAGAGGATCTGCAGTTTTTACAACAAGAAACTAAAATGTGTTATAGTTGCTAGGCTGCCAAGCGACAAGCATACCCTCTAAGCTCAAGCTCGATGAACCTTCATGATGCAAACTCGAGCTTGGATCGAAAAAGATTTTAGCTCGATGACTCAAGAGATCAAGTAGCTCAAAAATAATGACAGAAAATAATCATGTTCATTCCAAAACTCAATATAGTTCAACTTGAGCAAGCTCGAGTCTAGTTCAAGCTTGAATAACTCACTAAAGTTGCAACTACTCTAAAGTCCTAGATAAAAATCTAGGTCTTATAAGCTCAAACCACCTCGTTATATGTTATGAGCATGTTTTTCTAGTCAAATCAATTTAGGGAATATCAAACTCTGTTTGAAGCCTTATATTCACATCATAACTTCACATGTTCCATTTCATTAATACATTTAAATTGTGTTATTTGTGGTACTTTTAGAACATTAATTATGAAAGACAGAAGATGTAAGTGTGCCTTGAGATGTGAATATTTAAAAAGTGGAATCAATCCCACATCGGCTGCTTAGAGTAAGTGGATGGCTGGAAACTAGTTATAAAATGTGATCACCTGCAAAGGTGAAAGGCACGCAGCCACGCAGTGAGCACAAAGCGAACTATTCTTTCGCCTTTTACTAAAGAATACCGTGTGCGCGCTGCATTAAGTGGCATACGCCAATTTTTGGAGAGTCTTTCGTCTTGAGGGCTCCAACCAATGTTAGTAAAAAACCTTAAACAGTTTGTAGGCTATATATGCTCTTGTTTGTAAACTCTACTACTATTTTGATTTGTGTTGTTTTCAGTTGTGTTTGACACCTTTTTTTAACACCTAAACTAAACACATATATTAGCCAAGTATTGCAGTATTGCGTGCTTGCTTTTGAGTTCAGACTTTAGAGGTACTGTGGTTAAAAAGTTACAACTATGATCGAGTCATTGAGGAGATAGAAAACTCGATGTCTTTGGTAGATTGTTGGGGTTTTCAATCATGAATACATTTTTTGGGTTGAAACCAGCTTGAGAATCTGAACCTACTAAGGTCTAAGCAAACAATTTTATTTGGAATGGAAACTAATTTTGATACCTGTACAATGAACACGGCTCTAGCTACTACAGCTATGGGTTGCTTCAAGTTTGGGAGTTCGAAGCAGCTTTTGTAAGAATTTTGCCATATACAAAATTGAGAGATAACTCACGAAATACCATAATCAAAGGAACATCGTGACACATTTACCGAGGAACTTTTACTCAAAAAAAAAAAAAAAAAAAAAAAAAAAAAAAAAAAAAAAAAAAAAAAAAAGAAGGAACACTGTTACATAATTTGAACCCATGACCTCCGGTTTATGCTACGTTTCTAGTGTCCCCTGCCGTTGGCTGATAATAATTTAAGTAAAATATATGAAATAAACTTAAGAATTACTTTATCTGGATATACAAGTTGAACCAAAGAATGTTACTATAGCAATTTGTCAAGAAAGTATTCTATTGTTATTCTAACAGAAACTAATACTATCCTCATTCCTTCCTCAGGGGTGTGTAATATACAGTCTTTAAACAAGATAAATCAGACCATAACTCAATGTGGTTTATTTTTCAAAATTTAGGCCTGCATAATGTCTGAAATGCTGATATCGTAAACATATGTTAAAGGAGAATATTGGCATAAGGGAAGAGCTAGTTCAGCTGTGATTCAAGAGCCGAGTCCGGTTTTCTTGAGACAGACATGTTCAACTTTGACTCAGCCCAATCTGATGTAACATTGTTACCACTGAGGTTTATGAATTGCGTTACATTTAACATAATGAGGTTTGTGATTTCTATATGCCCAATTATCAGATTTCATTTGAAGATTGAAGCACATTATTTTATCACATATGCTTGATCTAGTTAATGGAGATCTTGATCAGTTTAATGTACACGATCACATGGGCTAATAATGTGGTCTGTTTTAGAATGAAAAACAGTACAAAAATAATTGGGAGAATAGATATAAAAACAATAATAATGATATAAATGTGGGAATCACAACTCATGTTTGAGATAGGAATAATTGGAAATGATCCTTGTCTAATATCACAACTCATCGATCAATGCTAGAAATCTGTTTTCTTACCATCCGACTGGGAGTTCGATATACAATATGGATCTAGAGCCTGTATACTTGTTTAGGCAAAAGTTGGACACCATAGCTATGATAGAGAAGACTAGAAAAGGCGATATATATCATATAGTATGAACGTTATGTAACAATACCCTTAGTTCAAGTAGTATTTGTTATAGTCCAAAACAGGACATGGACAAAACGCACCCGTTTAATATCCAAAGTGCCTCTTTAACTGGTGCTCACATTAATACTAAGGATGATGAAGATCCTCTGCTTAAGATCCACAATTTTACGAACAAGAAACTGTGATTTATTATATAGCATGACATCCATTGCTAGGGCCTCAATTGAGCCATGCCTAGCCTAGTCATAAGCTCGAGCTCACTAAACCTTTATTTATGTAAGCTCGAGCAGTGGTTATGAAACTTGAAACGCGTAAGTGGCCAAGGAAAATGAAAACTGAAAAATATGTAGACTCCATCCCACATCGGCTGCTTACAGAAACAGAGGGCAGGAAATGGATTAAAAAAACCAAGCAGGCATGGGGCTGGAAAGTACGCAGCCACAAAGTGAGCACAAAGCATACTATTCTTTCGCCTTTTACTAGAGAATACCGTGTGCGCGCTGTATTAAGTGGCATTAGCCAATTTTTAGAGAGTCCCTCTGACTCAAGGCTCCGACCAATTACATTATAAATGTTTTGTAGCCTAACCATATTTCTTGAATAAACCTTAAAATCACAAAAACAGTTTTGTTTAAGAGCATCCGCAACAATGCCCACCTCCTCGCGTTATTCAGCCCAATAACGCACGTTATTGTGCGTTATCCGTTGCACCTTCCGGCGTTAAGGGTGCGTTAACGCGAGGCGTTAACCCCTTAACGCCACGTTAAGGTGATTTTTGCTAAAAAAAAAAATTTTTTTTTGACACTTTTGGCCCCTATGAATTTTTATATATTTTGAACTTAAGATATTAGAAATTACAAAAGACCCCCCTATTTGTTAAACGGTATAGTAAAATAACGAAACGATTCATTGAAATTCAAATACAATACACAAAAGTGTAAACATACGAAACGATAAATAACGATACAATTTAAATAGACTTGTAATTATCGATGAGTTGTGATTTTTCTTCCCAAACTTGCAACACTTGTTCCCTGGCCATTTTCAATATGGCTTGAAGTTCCAAATCTGTTTCATCATTTCTTAAAAGGGTTTGTAGACCGACCATGACTATTGGATGGTCTTGAGGCAGCTCACGTAACATTTCGACCTCTGGAGCACGAGACTCCCTCTGTCGAATAATACGAGCTATCTCACCAAACAATTTGTTAATCAACTTAAGTTCATTTTCTTGTTCGTTGCGTAATCGGGTAAGTATTCTTGATTGCACTTGAGCTGGTTGGTTAGCCATAGTGTGTGTGTGAAATTTAGTTTGAGTTGTTTTTTGATATTTATACACAAACTAGCCGTTAGATAATTTTAATGGAGAAACTAGCCGTTAGAACTAGTTGTTAGATAATTTTAATCGAGAAACTAGCCGTTAAGCATTTTATTTAAACATAAACTTAAAGTTACATCATACAAGACCACACGGAAATACTTAACATAAAGCAACACACGAAACAGTAATACAAAGCCATTAATCCCAATATCGGTTCCAGAAATAGTCTCTTCTCAAGATCAACCAAACCTGAAAGTATTGGAATGGATGCCCATGGCGTTCTCTGTACACGTTTAACGCGTCTTCAATACGAACATCTGGTTCACGTGTAGGCTGCAAATTCAAGAAAATGTCATGAAATACTTGACATTCAGCGTTCAACCGTGACCACTTACTCGTTATTTGGCTCTTGGTACGGTGCGGACCATCTGATTGTTCATTAAATCTTCGTGTTACGACTGTCCAAAAACGGCCTTCCGACTCATGGAACTCATGAACATTTTTCCACATATCGGCTAGCAAGCATTCGTCTTCAAGTGTCCAACGATTTGCCATTGTGAATTTTAGTTTAGAAAGTGAAGTGTGTGAAAAATTGGAAGGTAATGTATGCTATTTATAGGGGTGTATTAAAGTTTAAAATTCAAAATTTGAACATGTGAGCGGGATAAGTTGAAATTCAAAATTTGAACATGTGAGCGGGATAATTTGAAATTCAAATTCAAATATAAAAAAACCAAAAAACGTGTGCAGTAAACTTTGCAGTACATATTTAATAATAAAATAAATGTGCAGTACAAAACGTGTGGATTTGAATGGGCGGGCTAAACGTTTGAATTCAAATTCAAATTCATGAGCGGGCTAAATTTTGAATTTGAATGTCTCCAAAGTGCCCTATAAATAACCCTGCCCAGTTCTTCCAAAAACACACACAAATCACACAATACTCATACACAAATCACAAGTTTCATCTCTCAAACTAATGGCAAATAACAATTCACCAGATAACGGTTCAGTTTACAACACCCCTCCCGAAGAACTCTTCCCCGTGTTCCCACAAGACAATCAACAAGCCAACAATCCACCGCAAGATTTGTTTCCCTATTTCCAGTACAACACTCCACCACAAAACACTCCACCGGAAGTTTTGTTTCCATCTTTATACAATCCACCTCCACAAAACCAACAACCAAACAATCCACCACCAAATAATC
This sequence comes from Artemisia annua, assembly GCA_014162995.1. NCBI lineage: Eukaryota > Viridiplantae > Streptophyta > Magnoliopsida > Asterales > Asteraceae > Artemisia > Artemisia annua. The sequence goes on from LBNU01029167.1 coordinate 169,325, forward strand.
CACCACCACCACAGGCATTAACCGAAGATGAGCTGTACACCCAAGACATGCAAGAGTTGTTGAGGGTTGAGGCTGAGGAAGCCGAGGAGAGAAGAGCTCATGATGAGTATTGGGCTGGTAAACGGGCTCGGAGAGAAGCTCGGTGTCTATATCGAATGGCACATGGATTGCCCCGTGTGTCAACCATTGATGACGATTCGAGTGCTTCTAGTGATGACGAGAGCTGGGTCTCGGATGACTCGTTTTACTAAATGCGTAGTTTTAGGTTTAATTATCGTAGGTTTACGTTTAATTATCGTATTTTATGTTTAATGTTTGCTCTAGTTTGTTTAATGTATGTTTAAATTTGAATTATTAATATATAAGTTGTGTTTTGTTAAGTATTAAATGAAATATTAGATTTAGTTGAGGGTTGAATTTGAAAATAGTTGAAGTTAATGTGTTAAAGCTGAGTTATTGATGAGTTATAGTTGTGGGTGTTGAGTTATTGTGTTGAGTTATTGTGTTAAAGCTGACGTGGCGCTGACGTGACACTGCGTTATTTTATAACCCAAGTTACGGTTGCGGATGCTCTTATACAGATGACAAAGTCACCACCCACCATATAGACAATCTTCAAAAGCTTCCAAATTCACATGGTTGCGATTTCCAAGCCTGCCTTGCTTGACTGCCCTCAATGAGTCAAGGAAGCTTGCACATTTTTCTCTTCTACAAAAACCATCATTATTTATTGACCTTTATTATAAAACATCTTTTTAAAAGATTTTATATTATTGTTACTGTATGATAAAATAATACTAACATATTTGGAGTAATTATTTAATATGTACATTAGAGTAAAATGCATGTTCGGTGTTATAAGATTTCCCACACAAACATGAACTTTGATACCTAATAAGGTATCGTTACTCAAGACATTAGATAATCTTTTATAATTAAAGCTGACGTGGCGCTGACGTGGCACTGCGTTATTTTATAACCCAAGTTACGGTTGCGGATGCTCTAATAAACCTTAACATACTAAATATAATACTAACTATATAAGTATCTTTTTGAATACTTCCAGAATAGAAGTTGAGCATATTGTAAATAAAAGCCCTGAAACTGAAAGTGTAGTGTGTTTAATTCTTGCTGGCAAAAAAGGTTTTACAATACTTCTGCTCATTGTGTGAACATATAGTCTAGACAAGATAACTCAAACCAAAAATTGATGTGTAAATAAAGCTGGCCCTTGTTGTGATTAAACATGTGATGTTATTAACATATGTTGCAGAAAAATTGGGATAAAATAAGCAAGTGTTTATATGACGTATAGAAATTCGATTACATGGAAGAGGCACTCCATTAGTTCATTTACGATCTAAGAAGTGAGTCGCGTCTTCTTGATAAAACATGTTCACCTTTGACTAAAGCACATATGTATGGCTTGATCATATACATGTTTATTTAGCTCACTTAAGATGTACTTTGATAGCAATGTGGTCCGATCATCCCTTATATTGACTTTGTGTGTCCTTTGATTTGCATTTCCATTTTGTGTAAATGGTCAACTTCTATGGTTCGGAAGGTAGCAGTTGGGTGGTTGCATTAAAAAGGGAAATGGAGTGTTGATGAAGCCGTTTTAGGATATAGTCAACATCTCGGACAATAAAAGTTGGAGTGATTATAAAAAAATGTGGTGTACAAACAATAATAATGACATTAATTAAGGTTGCTAATTAGCGCAATCAATGTTAATTGATAAGATTTCTGATGTTATGTGTGCACATGATCCTTGATGACCGCCTACTATTTCATCCTGTTAAACATAATACTCTGTGAATAGGTTAAAAGATAAAGAGTTAGGATCAAATAAGAAGAATAATAAAAATAGGAAGGATAGGAAGTAATCATAACCACACATTTTAGATGCATCTTCATTCAAATTTTCCCTCCCATATTAAAATGTGTGGCTAGAATTACTTCTTACTTTTCTTATTTTAATTATTCTTCTTATTGGATCTAAAAGATAAAACGACTTAAAACTCAAAACATATCAAAATAGCAAATTAGTCGCTTACTTTTAAAAGGCTTTAATTGTCATTTAATAATGTAAAAGAAGCAAATTTGTCCTACTTCACTCAAAGTATTTAACCAAGAAACTATAAACAAATTTGTTTATCAAAGTGGAATTACTATATCTAATATAGAGCGTCAAAAACGACTCCGATTTTGCCGTTTTGACAGCGCATCATGACGTCATATTGGCCCAGCCCAATGTGTTTGTCCAGGCCCAAAATATAAGTCGGTCTCTCTCTCATTCTTATCGTTTTCGTAGATAGTTACAGTATCTAGAATTCACCAGACACGCCTCTCTTTCATTCTTAGTTCTGGTAATGTATTAGGATTATCATAACACATTCTGTACTCTATCTATTTATCATTTTCTTAGCAACATGCATGGTTATTGTCACAGCACGATAAACCGATCCATCCACACACACTACAAACACCTGCATACCAACACAATCACATATGCAACTAAATATATGAACATCTGTAATAGCAACAAACAAACGATCACCGCCCCGCCGCAACGCGGCGGCTCGCAGCCATCCTCGTGATCAAATAAGCATAGACAACCATAAGTTTTTATAAGCGTAAAATATATAGACTTTTTGTTGGATAAAATGGTCAAACATGAAAAAATAGTCAAAGTTTCTTTGCATCTGTTTCTTATGTTTTGTATATTGTAGGGACTGGAGCTGTTATAAAAGAAAAGATGCAAGTTAGTTCCAGTTCTGAAGAGTTTGGAAGTCCAAGGGTTAAAGAGAAATTTTCTAGGCTATAAAATGTTTAGCTGAGTTAGGGTTTTCTCGTAATTCACGCACGCCTCTTTTATACATTCTTTTATTTCTCTCTATGATCATCTTTGATCTTGAGTTGTTGCATGAGTTTGAGTTGCTTGGAGCCAAACCTATAGCTACCCTTTTACCAAAAAATTGTGTTTTGAGTTTTAAAGAAGATTATAAGTTTTTAGAAAATGTGAGTGAATATCAAAAATTAGATGGTAAACTCATATATTTGACCCATACAAAGCTAGATATATCATATGATGTGTTGTGCTTAAGCCAACATATGCATTCAGCCATTCACCATTGCATTCTCATTTGAAAATTGCAATGAGAGTTTTGAGGTATCTAAAAATTGCTCCAGATACAAGAATTTAGATTTTTACAAAAGTGTTAAAAAAAACTTAAAGTTTTCACGGATTATGACTAAATGTCCTAAAACAAGGAAATCAATATATGGATTTTGTGTGTTTTGTGGTAATACTATTATTTTCATGGAAAAGTAATAAACTAGTAATCGTTTCTAGATCATATGCATGGCATATGCAACCTATGAAACAATTTGGGTTTCAAATCTGGTTCAAAGTTTAAAAGTAAGCGGTTTGTATCATGTGAGTCTATTTTTGTGACAGTAGTTCAACAATTCAAATTGCTGCAAACCCAAAAGACAAAACATTTTGAACTTCATATTCATATAGTCAAAGAGAAAGTTCCCGCTGGGATCATTAAAACGGAAAAATTTATACTTCTTATCAAGATAGCAGATATGTTTATAAAAGCTCTTGGAAGTTGGAAGTAGTCAGCACAACAAGGTGTGTAGAAAGTTATGTTTGTTGGACATGTTTTCAAAGTAATTTCATGTGTTTGGCTATTTTTTTTGGTTTGAGAGTGGGTGTTGGACAAAATGGTCAAACATGGAAAAATAGTCAAAGGTCTATTTGCATTTGTTTCTTGTGTTTTGCATATTGAGTTAGGGTAATCTCGTTATTCACACATGCCTCTATGCATTCTTTCATCTCTGTGTGATCATTTTTTATCTCTGATTATCTGTTCTTCAATATTGTTGAGTGTTGAGCGAATATTGTAATGAATGATTGCATCATTTAAAGGGGTACAATCTTTTCTTTCTTTGTATGTTTGGTTGCACTCATTTAGAAATAATCTTTTGTTGTGATTCATAATAATAGTTACGGGTGACCATTATACTTGTTTGATTTCGAATGTTTGATTTGTTAAAAAGGACTCATAATTTAGTATTCAAGCAGCTTTTCAAAATATTAAAATCTCAATTTAATAATGCTTCATGAGTTGTTGCTGCTTAAGAATTAAGATAGTTTTTAAACCAAAATATTTTCTTAATTTACTAGCAGGGTACCCTCGCGTTGCAGCGGCGGGTACCATGCAATAATAGTATTCAGCAAAAATTTCTTTTGGTTTTATATTTTACGATACAATAGATATACGGATGATGAAAATTTTAATTTTGAATAATTTTATGCAATAACAATATTTTTCATATAAAAACAGTAGATTATCCACGTGATGTTGTGACGGTACTGAGTTGGTAGCTGGTATACTGTAAAGGTATGATGTTAATATAGTTGACAATGGCCCGTATTCGGAAGTTATCATTAAATAATAACTCCATAGAGAAATTTAAAAATCACTAACATTATACTAAAAAAATTTAGTTCTCTAAAAAAATGTTTGTTATATTTGTCCCACATAGATGAATGATACAACCAAAAGAGTACTTATAAAGATAAAAAAAAACTAAATATTCAAGAAGTCATGTGGGTTACTTTAAAGAGTATAATTATTATTATACAAATATATATAAAAAAATATAAAATATATAATTAGCACTTAGCACTTTGCTCCTTTGCTTTGAAATAATCGTCCGATTTTTATAAAACAAAGTTTTTTAGTTTTTACGTTAAGTTTTATCAAAAAAAATTCTAAAATGTGTATATGTTGGTTCTCGAGGCACTTTTGCGATTTAATGATAATTTTTGAACATTGTGATTTAGTATGCATTTTGAAACTCTATTGATTTAATAATATTGTTTTTGGACGGCTTTTATGGGTTAGCCGAACCGGTGGTGACTCCGGTTCCCGGTTGTACACGTTGGTCCGGTCCGTTTTTAAAAACCATATGTAAATTGTATGAAACTTTGTGTGTTTTATTAGTTTGTACAATATGTATAATAACAAGTATTTTTCATGTTAGGGGTATTTTAAAAATAACATTAATTAGGTAATTATTGTTATAGACGTTTTTTTTTCTTTCATTAAATTACTTTGTATTTATTTTTTATTTTTTTTTAAAACATGTCAACAAAAAGTGCTTTAAAGTGTTGCAACCAATGCTATTATATATGTACTTATTAAAATTTGTCACTATAAGCAAGTGTTGAATTTTAATTTTTTAAGCCTTCCATTTTAAGAATGTCCTCAATGCTTTATAATGTAGTATAGATATGTGCAAATGTGTAGAATCATGTAAATAAACAATTATCACTTTGCACATTTGCATCCTTGCTTTGAAATAATTATCCGATTTTTATAAAACAAAGTTTTTAGTTTGTTTAATTTTATCAAAAAAATTCTAAAATGTGTATATGTTGGTTCTCGAGGCACTTTTGCGATTTAATGATAATTTTTGAACATTGTGATTTAGTATGCATTTTAAAACTCTATTGATTTAATAATATCGTTTTCGGACGGCTTTTATGGGTTAGCCGAACGGGTGGTGACTCCGGTTCCTGGTTGAACACGTTGGTCCGGTACGTTTTTAAAAACCATATGTAAATTGTATGAAACTTTGTGTGTTTTATTAGTTTGTACAATATGTATAATAACAAGTATTTTTCATGTTAGGGGTGGTAATTATTGTTATAGACATTTTTTTTTTTTTTTTTTTAAATTACTTTGTATTTATTTTTTATTTTTTTAAAAACATGTCTACAAAAAGTGCTTTAAAGTGTTGCAACCAATGCTATTATATATGTACTTATTAAAATTTGTCATTATAAGCAAGCGTTGAATCTTAGGGCCCGTTTGTTTTAAGGGTGTGGAATGGGTTTTGTTTTGACAAGACATTAGTTGATTGTTTGGTTTGTTCTTTTGAATCAAAGAATGGGATTTGAATGAAAAAAGTGATAGTAGGCTATTTATGTTGGTTTCAAGTAGGATTGCATTTATTTGTGGGCCATATCCAATTTTCTCTCTTAATATGTGAATATTTTTATTTTTTCTTATACTTTTTTTTTTCTTTTATCATTTATATAATATATTTTCTCTCTCTTACTTTTTTCTCAAACCTTTCCTAAATCTTTCAAACCTTTCCCAAATCCAAATTCAATTCTAAACCCACCTACAAACCAAACGGGCCCTTAATTTCTTAAGCCTTCCATTTTAAGAATGTCTCAAATGCTTTATAGTGTAGTATAGATTCGTTTGAGTTATATAAACACTCATCAACACACCACACGCTATAAGCTAATTAAGTTGATGACAACTTAATGTGCATTTATACCAAACCACTATATATATCAATCAATAATCTAAAGTCAAAACATTAAAAAGAGAAAAAGAGAAGAAAAAAAGAAAAGAAAAGAAAAAAATACCTTGGATTTCTTTCATAAGATTGACAATATCATGTAATTAAAAATTCATGGACATTATCAAACCTCAAAATAAAATAATTCATGATGTTTGACTAGTTCTCATAACAAACATTGTCTTGGCACTAACAAAACTTTGAACAAATAAGACATGATTCCTATCTACATCCAAAATCCACTTTATATATATATCCAAAGTTACTCTAACTTAAATACGTGACAAAAACTCACCGGAACTCATCCCTATTCCGGCTATCTTTCGCCTTAATTTTGGTTCTATTTTTGGTCCATGTCATTTTCTATATTGAATTTTTGGGTTTTGATTAGCTTTTAATTCTCGTCACTATTAGAAATTTCTTTTATAGAGTTTTCGTGGAGTGAAAGTCGTTGTGGAAAAAATAAAACTCCACCGGAATCCGCTATATCCGGTGATATCAAGTCACCGACAAAAACAGATTTTATTGTTTTACTATGTATAGAATGGTAGTAATTAAATAAAAGTATATTTCATTATTTATTACTCAATATTTTCTTTTTAAACGTCTTACCATTTTCCTCCTTAAATTACACTTGTTAAATTCAACACATAATCCCATCAAATTTATTACATACAAAAATAAACACACACACAAAACATATATTCTCTCTCGATCTCTAAAAACAAGGGATATCCTAAAATCCCGAAAAACCTTCTTATTATTCTTTGATCCTAGCCTATACTCATATTGTTTTTCTTCTAGGGTTCTTCTGTTTTTTCTTGTGTCACATGTTTAGAGAGAGAGAAACATAAAACCTTAAAAAAGTTTCTCTCTCTAGAAATGGTGGTTTCTTCATCAAATCTTGAATGTTTTCTTGATGCAACAACCCCTGTTGTCCCTTCACAATTCTTGCCCAAGGTTTGTTTTTCTTATTAATGTTTCATTGTATGTATTCAAGAAAAAAATATTTATATTATGGTACTATTATGGTTTCTGACTTTTTGGCCGACTAATTTACGTACGATCTTTTGTAATATGTAGAGCGAGATAAGAAACCTGAATAGGTTATGGCATCCATGGGAAAGAGAAAAAGTTGAATATTTTACGCTAGGTGATTTATGGAATTGTTTTGATGAATGGAGTGCTTATGGTGCCGGAGTTCCGATCACTGTTGATGACGCCGGTGATGATGATAATACTGTTATTCAATATTATGTTCCTTATCTGTCCGCTATTCAAATATTCACAAGCAATTCTTCTTCATCTTTTAACTATCAAAGGTACTTTTCCATGTTATGTTTTGTTTGTGAAATGTCTAAAATACCCTTAATGAAACGTGTTTTGATTGGGGTACTTGGTACTTGTATGATATCATTTAACAATGTATGGGAGCTATATGGCTTAGTTTTATTGTTTAGGTGTTACGGAATGTGGATTAAATAATGTGTAACGATTTTTTTATAGGGAAGAAACGGATTCTGAAACAAGGGATTCATGTAGTGATACATTTAGTGACGAGAGCGAAAGTGAAAAGGTGTCGAGATGGGACGGGTGTTCGTCTGAAGAAGGTGTGTTTGATCAAGAGGCACCTTTTCATTTGAATGATCGATTGGGTAATCTTTACTTCCAGTATTTCGATAAATCGACTCCTTATGGAAGAGTGCCTCTCGTCGATAAGGTATAAAACACAATATTGATTCTTAGGTACTGTTTTATAGAATGTTCACATAAACTTTTTGATATCCTTCACTTTAGAGCTTTTTTAGCTTTTGTTATCATTTCAAAACCGAAAATTTGTTGAAAAGAATACGCAACCTCATGCTTCACAGGCAAAAATGATTTATGTGTGGGTAACGACTTGTACGAGCATTGATTGTGTGGGAAAAATATTGTTCTTACTTCTTACGTTTTGGCATCTAAACCAAAGAGCAACTTTTCATAGTTGTCACATTATAATGTGATCCTCTTTTAGTCATCAATCCTATTCATAGTACAAATATAATCGACGTTAGTTTTTATGAGCACCAAGTATTAATTGGTGACTAGGTGTTTGTTTTTCTTCATTTCCATTTATTGGAGGGCATTTTTGGAATTTTCATTAGTTGTCGTATAAGAATCTAGGCACATAGATGGTTAAATATTGTATACCCGGCAAATATATTGTTATGACTTATGATAAATATGAAATTTAGTTTGATAGCAGAATAAACAAGTCAATAGAAAAAAACCAGATCCGTGTTGTCATGGTTCTGTTATAAAAAAACTTTGTAAATTATTTTTTAATTTAGCTTTGCTTTTAGATTTTTTATTAAGTAAATGACTATTTTGTCCTCCCACACAATATGCCCATGCTTTGGAGAGCACACGTTTTTGTTTTGACGTGGTCAGTTTGTTGCTTGCAAGTGTTTGATGAAGTGTGAGAAGTGGTTTAACGCGTGTGACGTGGCTTTTATATTACCAGCAACACCCCTTTTAATATGTAAAGAGTGACATTTAACCACCTGCTATTTCTCTTTTCTACATTTTTGGCTTTTTTGATCTTGATTTGGATATGTTTTCTTTTGTACAGGTATGCACATTATCTAAAAAGTACCCTGGATTAATGTCATTAAGAAGCGTCGATCTTTCGCCAGCTACTTGGATGGCAGTTGCTTGGTATGACAATGACTTAGCCAAATCAGAATGAAATTAGTTTGGTAGTTATGTATATATAATTTCGTTTTGTGACGTAAACATTGTGCTTTAGGTACCCAATATATCACATTCCGATGGGCAGGACAATTAAAGATTTGTCTACGTGTTTCCTAACGTACCATACCCTCTCGTCATCATTTCAAGGTACCCGTAACATTGGTAACGTTTTATGTTTCTTGTTGGTTATTAGCATTTCATACGTTGAGCTTAAATTAGTATATACTTGATGGATGTAGATATGGATATGGAAGACGACAATGGATTCTCAAAGAAAAAGAGAAAGGAAGGAGAAGGAATCCGTCTTCCTCCATTTGGACTCGCCACTTACAAGATGCAAGGGGATGTTTGGATGTCGAGTAAGAATCAAAAGGACCAAGAGAAGCTAGTTTCACTTATGAGTGTTGCTGATTCTTGGTTGAGACAACTAGGTGTCCAGCATCATGATTTTAATCACTTTGTGGGGAATCGTCGTGGTTAAAACTAACTACATTTGACATCTAAAGAGATACGTTCGAATCCATAAGAGAGATGTGTCTAATACTCTAATCATCCTCTTGTTTTCACCCTTTTTGATTGCGCTCATTGGACTTTGGCCTTTTTACACGAGTGTGAAGAGGACCTTATGTTTGGATGGTACATGGTTTTGTCATTGTCGAGCTCAAGTGCTTGACTCTTTGCCTAGTTCTCATCTTGCCTACGGGCCAACTACAAATTGTTTTAGTTTTCCGTAGACTTTTGGGATGAGAGGGGATTGTGTACACTGAGGAATAACATCATTGGCAGAGAAAAACTTACCAGGTTCAACTTTTATTTATTTTCAAACAGTTTAGAGGTGATAGGATGGTATTCGCACCTACTCTATACACTCTAAATATGAATTGAATTTAAATCGAAAGTTGTTTTTTCTTATTTTTTTTAACTTCACATATGTCATATCATTGTTTTTTACCACCTCATATGGCCCATGCCATGTTACGGAGTATATTTGTTAATACTTACGGAGTAATAGTTAACTAATGGTGACTTGTTGTAAATTTACAATTTTTTTTTACGATTCCTCGGACACTGACAAAATGAATTCTTTGTTGGTGATTTTAGTGTCATCATTTATATTTTATATATATATATATATATATATATATATATATATATATTATATATATATATATATATTTTTGGAACGGCAAAATTGAATAAACACTAGTAAGAAACTAGAAAAAAGATTACAAAATGTCAAGATTTGGGTTTTTCATCCAAGTTATCCAATTGAACTTGGATTTACAACGATTAGAACACCAATCATAAGATTGCGACGCAATATCATCAAAAACTATCGCCCTTCTAGGAATACTAGAACCAAATAACAGTCGATTTCGAAAGCTCCAAATCTTCCACCACATCACGTAAAAGATACCCTCTAACACATTCTTCACTTTCCTACGTAAACGAAGATCCGTAAACCATAAAAGCCACTCTTCGTACGATTGGAAATCCGGAGAGGAAATGCCCCACCATCTTCTAACCTTAACTAACACATCGCGAGCCAAGGAACATGAAAACAGGAGGTGGCCTACTCCACAAATAGGACATAAGATAGACTGGATATCTATACCTGCTCGAGACAGATTCAATTGCGAAGGCAACTTATCCAATTGTACTCTCCATGCAAAAAACGTTTATTTTAATGGGAACTTCCTTCACCCATCTCGTAGGACGCATATTAGAACTTAACAAAGAGTCGTCCACGAGATTGCGAACCGACTTGACCGAGAAAACTCCATCACCTGTAAGAGACCATGACCACCTATCATTCATTTGGGCCAAATGGACAAGAGATAAACGACTTCCTAACTCTTCATACTGTTCGAGTTCCACCCCACCTCTTAGCACACGACGAAAAGATGAATCGATAGAAGCATACCTAAGTTTGTCCGCGATATAAATTTGTTTAACCGTTTCCAATGCATATAACCTTGGATACTGGCACTTCAATGACAACTCCCCCATCCAAACTTCTTCCCAAAATAAAGTATCAATACCATTCACCACCTTCTTGGTACAAAATCCCATGAGATATATACCTTTGGATTTAAGAGATTCAACTTCTTTAATGATATATAACCACGGGGATTCACGAGGCGCATTCCTCCTAGGCCCATCCAAAGATCCCCAAATACCATGAAATGCTTGAATGCACCTCGACCACAACGAAGCATCTTTAGAAATGAAGCGCCACACCCATTTGAACAAAAAGCCCGGTTTAATGCGAAATAACTTGACACCCCAAGCCCTCTTTTTTGCTTCGAAACCAGCACTTTATCCCAAGATACCCAAGTCATTTCCTATCCGAACCTTTTGTACCATTGAAAAACTTACTAAGAATAGATTCGATCTTTTTTAGCACACTCTTGGGAACTTTAAAGAGAGACATGTAGTGTACAGGATTAGAACCAAGGACCGATTTAAGGAAGGTCAATCTACCTCCAATAGAGAGTTTTAAGTTTCCAGCGAGACAAGCGAGAGGATATATTACGGATAACTTCGTCCCATGATTGAATTCTAGATGTACAATCCCCTACTTTCACTCCCAGGTATGAAAATGGCATAGAATAAGTAGAACAACCAAGACTATTAGTTGCTCTTGCCACGTCTCCCGTATCAACTCCTATACCCATTAGCTTGCTTTTAAGCATATTAATCTTAAGTCCTGATGCAAGAAAAAAACACTTAAGAACATGGACAATAGTAGAAAGATTAGATTCAGTCCAATCCCCTACAAAGACTGCATCGTCGGCAAAAAATAAGTGAGATAATTTCAACGAATCTCCAATAGAAACTCCTGTAAAAAGACCGGCTTCCATAACACGACTAAAGGATATATGCAAGCTCTCCATAACCAAAATGAATAGGAACGGGGATAATGGATCTCCTTGTTTTAAACCTTTGAAAAACTGAAATTCTGAAGAGGGGCTACCGTTTACGAGAACTGATCCCATCGAGGAGTAAAGACAACCTTTAATCCACATACGCCATTTATCTCCAAAACCAAACTTATGAAGGATATCGTCCAAGTAATCCCACCTAACTGAGTCGTAGGCCTTCTCGAAGTCCACCTTAAAAATCAAAGCCTTGTACTTACTGGATTCACACCACGAGACGAGTTCGTTTAAAATCAAGGGTCCGTCAAGAATCTGACGGTTAGCAACGAAGGCTGATTGAACGTCGCTAATAAGATCCGAAATCACCTGACTCAATCTATTAGCCAATATCTTCGTGATTATTTTATAAACGCTACCCACCAAAGTAATCGGCCGAAAATCTTTTAAAAGTTTAGCATCATGAATCTTGGGAATAAGAGTGATAAAAGATGAGTTACAACCCCTTGGGAGCGAACCAGTAAAGAAAAAGCATTTAACAGCTTTGATGACATCTTGGTCTAACATCCTCCAGTACCTACGAAAAAATTCGAATGTGTAACCATCAGGACCTGGTGATTTGTTTTCACCACAATCCCACACCGCCTTCTTAACTTCTTCGTAAGTAACCTCTCTTTTCAGCTCTTCTACTTGATCCATGGACAACACCGTTGGAAACTGAGAATCTAAATGAATACGAAACTGTTGGATTTTGTCAAAGCGGTTAGCAAAGTGGGCGAAAAAAGCATTCTTCACGTTAATTGGATCAGTAACCATTCCCCATCAACAAGCACACCCTAATAGATAATTGAGATCTTTTATGTAAGCTCTCCATATAGGGTCGAAATACTTAAAATCAATGGCTTAATCAAGTTTAGTTTACAGTCGAGTTAGGAGGTGCAGAGTGCATACTCGTTCTAGCAAGTTTAATGCCGCCACGAACAAAGAGCGGAGGTCAAGGGGGCCCCGCCCCCTTGCAGGGTCAAGGGGCAGGGACCCTTGCTGGGGGTTATATAGACTAGAATTGATCTTTTCCTGCCAACCGATTTTAACCGCTTTTAACCGAATATAACTGACTTTCGGTTGGATTATATAGACTAGAATTGATCTCTTCCACAATATTAAAACTTTCTGTGTATTGCTTTGATTTCTCATGTCTTAGAAACAAAGTGTTGTTCTCTGTCTTATCCAATTGAGGATTTCGTGATACCCGAGGCATATAGGGTCAAAATACTTCAATCTAAAAGTGATCTCAATATGATTAAGAGAATATATCAGGATTATTACCACCCATATACTCCCAAACTCTAACATTCTTGACCTTATTTAGTTAATAATCTCTTCAATAAAGCAAATATTTGGGGTCAATTAAGATGCTATAATTTGAAAGAATGCGAATGGTAACAAAGTTATTGTAAATTATTGGTATTGATTTTCACACTATTTTCTTATTTGCATACTTTGGTGCACAACAATCAAACCAACATATAGATACCTAATGTACATCTGTTTAATACAATAGACGAATACATGGGCAAAACGACGGTGTATAGCCGCAAATAATTATATTTGCGAAATTGTAATTCTAGTTTAACCCTTGATGCAAAACTTACTGGTTAAATGTGTAGTCATTACGAGAAAAATGTTCATGAGTTAAAAACAAAAAATGATAAAAGTTTAATGATTAAACAATATTTAAAATATTAAGTAATTTAATTTTAGACGATGTTAATATTTTTAATTAAAGGTATATAATAGTCTACTAATATCACTCAATTTTAAGCTTTTAAATTTTAAGAAATATCATTCACTCTTTATAAGAGCAACCGTGTAAATTGGTATTGATAAAGAAACCATCCTTTTTTTTTTCCATAAATTGATAAACACGTATAAATTGGCTAATATAAAAAGTTGCCGTTTAAATGTTGACATTTTAAAAGTATTAGAAATTGATAGTGATAGATCAACTGTGTGACTTAAAAAGCTTTATTTATTTATTTTAATCATGGTTTCTGACCTTTTGGCCGACTAACTCACATTAGAAAATAAAGTAAAACTTGTCATTTAAGCATTTAAGTTTAAGGGGTATTATAGGCAATCAACATTACTCAAATTTTAAGCATTTTAAATTTAAGTAATGCATATGCATACAGTATAAATAATATAGATAAGTTGATGTGAATTAATCAAAATGTGTGCAATTCATCTCCCGTAAGATATGCATAGTTATCTTTCATAAAGAAAATTAACAATTATTAGTCTAATTAAAAACTTAAATCATGGGTATTGATTGATATCTAATATTTGTCATTCATACTATCTAGTAGTCATCTAATGTAAGGGAGAGAAGAAGAATGAATGTAATGTAGTGTTTGGTATATTGTATTCAAAGTAATAGTGAAAATGATTATTACGATGGAATTAAAAAAATCTTGTTTGTTTTCAATTATACAATGTAATGATTTATTATAAGGAATGACCAATTACATAAAAAACTATCATTTTCATTTCTTAAGGGTCCCATCCTTTTTTTTATCATTTCATCTTGTAATAGAATAAAAATTACATAAAAGTCAATTATTAAGTAACCACATTAAATAAACTGCATATCATCAATGAACATTTAGTCCTTTTTTTATTGATTCATTTCGATTTATCATACCAACCAAACATGATTAATAACGAAAATAAATCATTACATTACATCATTTGTTACATTACATTATTTATTCTATATCATTTGACATTTTATTTTGTTTTACTAAACAAACCCTAAGTTCGTTAAGGTTCATTAAAATCTCAAATCTACAGCCTGATGTTTAGTTAAATTTAGTATTCAATAATTATTTAATAAACTTAGAGGGTGATTACTAAATTAAATGGTTTGAGCTCATATCTATATGAGCCGCTTATTCAAGAGAGTGGAGTTTTTGTTAACCTTCCTATTAAGATGAAATAAAGTATTGGGCTTACTTAATTAATGGAAAAGAAACAATGCCTAATTATATATATGCAATAAAATTTAACTCAATTTTTTTTGAACATAAATTTAACTCAATAAGGTACTGTAAAAAGTAAGTTAATTACTCGTAGTTAGAGAAATGCTAGAACCACAAAACTTTTACAAAAAATATATCCACATAAAGACTTGTCATTTAAGGCTGGGCACAATGGCCCGTTAAAACTCGGTCGAGCAACAACAACGACTGATATGGAAATCGGTCGAGGCCTCTGTGGTGTCGGGGTCGAATATCGGTCGAGCAAAGAGAAACATGCAATCGGTTGAAAACACAACCGATTTTGAAACAACAAAAAGCTTCCACAATTTCATTTTACCGTTTGTATATTCAATGAAAAAAAAAAAAAAAAACTTTTTTTTTTCAAAATCTTTACCACTTTTAATCATATAAATACCCACATCAAACCCACTTTCAAACACACAATATCAAACAACATTCAACCAAATTCTCATCAATATTCACAATGTCAAAGAAAAACACTCAGCAATCAAAAAACCAACGATCCCGACTACCCCAAAATGCACCGGATTTGAATTTCTCTTCGCAAAACAACTTTGAATTAACCGGCGTAACACCACCCAACAACGGGGTACTCGCTTTCGTCCACCCGCTTTTGAATACTCATCACGACTACCAAAACCTAATCCAAATGAAAACCCGTTTTATGTTCATAAACCATTTGTCCCACCGCAATGTGATAATATGGATTATCACCAAGAACCAAGTGGGTCGTCGTATCGGCCTAACATGGATTTCTTGCATTGTTCCCAACCGTATCAAGATCATTCCCCGATTCGTAGTACTAATCTTGATATGAATTTGGATGATTGGGGAGACTATCCGACTCAATAATACTCGACCCAAAACTATCCGAGTCAAGATGCTTCCATGGGGCAAGGTTCGGGTCACGGTTCGTACCACGGTTCCATGCCGATGTCGAAGAGACATCACCTATCAAACCAAAGAAGCCTTCGCGGCGTGCTACAAAGGCGAAGGACAAAGGCAAACTACCCGAACCGACCAAAAAGGTTGAAGCATGGTCAAAGGCGGAAGAGGTTGCGCTTTATAGAGCTTTCATCTTTATTTCGGAAAATAACAAAAAAGGAAACGCTATGAACCGGCACCGCTTTTGGGAGTTGGTGATAGGGTACTTTGAAAGAGAAACTGGTTCTGACCGGACATACGACTCGATCATGTCTAAGGGGAAGACTAGGATTCGTGGTAGGGTTGCGAATTTTTGTGCTATTATGGATAATGTCCAGTATACTCATAGAAGTGGCGAGAATGATGCAGACGATAAAGACAAAGCTCTTATTGAGTGTCGTGTGCGTTACGGTCATGATTTTAATTTGTTGGAGTGTTAGAAGGTATTGAAGGGTCATGATGCTTGGAAGAGGGAGAGTCGTGGAAAGCATTGAAGGAACAAGAGCTAGCGATGAAAAGGGAGAAAATGCAAGAAGAGCTAGCGATCAAAAGAAAGAAAGTTAAACTCCAACAAAGGCAAGTGGAAATCTTGGACCTCACAAAACGGGAACAAGACTTGATTTTCTACAATTCAGGAATCGACCCGACTTTGGGTGAACGACAACGAAACGAACTTTTGGAGCTTAAGGCAGAAATCAAGCAATGCTACAAATTAGATTACAAATTTACGTTTTTTAATAAGTATTGTCGTTTTTAAGTTTTATTAGTTTAAGTTTTTAATTTAGTATTTTAATGTTTTTATTGTAATGTTTTATTTTTTTATTTTTAATGAATTTTAAATTTGTTTTTTTAAATGTTTGAATTAAAAAAAATATGGGTCACCACTGTGGCACTTGGGTTGTGTCTGGTTGCTGGAGAGAGAGTTGACGTGACAGCCGAAAAGTTAGGTGAATATGGGTCATCACTGTGCCCAGCCTAACTAGTGACATTCTCTCTCTTACTTTTAAATTCTCTTTCTAATTTTCATCTACAAATGACCATTCCTGTCATTGTGTGGGTATCTTTTTATAAAAATTTTGTGATCCTAGCATTTCTCTTAATATATTGACTTCATCGTAAACATTCACCAAGTATTCAGTAATAATTTAACAAATATTATGTTTGGCACATGGCTTTTAGGGGTTTATCAGGGCTTGTGATTTTAAAATAAGTCGGCTTATAAAATAAGTCTTGTTTGTCATATAGGTTTATGGAAGCTTATGGCTTATAAAATAAGTCATAAGCCCAAGCCCATAGGGGCTTATGGCTAGTTAAATTACTTAAATACATTTCAAAATATAATAAATTTTCACGTAAAAGATGAAAATATATGTGAATTTAATTTGATGTATTTTTATGCGATTTTACATTAATAAGTTTCAGCTCTAACTAATTCGCCAAACAACTTTATAAAATATAATTTTCACCCTTCGTGTCATAATATAAGCGCTAACCCAGCTCATTGCGTCAAACATACCCTAAGTATATGTAGTGGAAAGTGAAAAACTAATTAATAATATATTGATTTTAATTGTGTTTGGCAAAGGGCTTGCAGATATTTATAAGGGTTTGAGCTTTTAAAATAAGTTAACTTATAAAATAAGTTTGTCACACAAGCTTATACGTAAAAGCTTTAAGTCTTTAAAAGTCCAAGCTAACTGAAACGAGCTTTTAAAAATAAGTAGAGAACCAGAAATTTATGTGTTAAATTAATTAAATAACTTTTAAAATATATTGTAATTGATTAACACACAAAAACTTGAAATATACATGAATTAAATTGATATATTTTAAAATGGTTATATAATTGACTCCTCCCAAACTAACCAGTCAACCAGGTGTGGTCAACAAGTCAAATCTGAGAGAGGAGAGATTAATTTATGATTTGTTGAAAGCACAGTGTACTCATGGGTCGTTAAGTCCCAACGAGATTGAAATTGTGTTTTGGAAACGTTCTGGGAATGAGTGATTTGGGAATAGTAACCAGATAATGATTTGGATTGATTTACACTAATGGAAATGAGATAAATAACAGATATTAACAATTACGGGAAATCAGATAAACTAAAAACGTAATCAAAATTAAAACAAACGTAAATGCGTGCTGAGAAAAGTGGGAATTAAGCAAAAACAAACTACAGGGGGTGAAAATGACTTTTTTTACAAACTTATTATTAAAAGAAAATTTTATAAAAAAGAAAAATATTTTTTTTGATTATTTTATTATTTAATAATAATTAAAAACTATATAATTACTTATTATTAATATTTAACTTAAACTAGATTTAATATAATATTAATTTAAAATAAGAAAATGAAAAACTATTTTTAAAAATTCTAAAATAACTTAAAAATGATATAAAAACTAAAAATATGTCTTTTTGTCTTTTTGTGAATTTAATATTAATTAATTACTAGTTATATTAATTAAACTAATTAAACTAATTTAAATTACTAATAATACTAAAAATGACTTAAAAAATTAAGAAATATTTTATAAAACTAATTAACCTTCACAGGAATCCTAAAAAATTATAAAAAGTTTATAAAAATTATTATTATACTATTTTACTAATTATTTACTTAGTTACTTATTAAAAACTATTTAAAGGTGCAAGCAATAGGGACAATGGCTATCATCATGTAAAAGGCAATTGCTCTCATCAAGTGAGCAAGCGTTTAAGGACAACGGCTACCATAAATTAAGGTACAATTGCTCTCAACAAGTGAGCCTTTAGGGACAACGGCTCTTATA
>LBNU01029167.1:198134-211353 GCA_014162995.1 Artemisia annua
AAAATGGATGAAAATTTTGCAAGTCAAAAAGTTGTTTTGAAAAAATTCGTGCTAATATACTTAATCACAAGGGACCATTTTTGAAAAAATCACAAAGGACCAATTTTGCAAAATAAATAAATCACAAGGGACCATTTTTGCTCAAAAATCACCTTTTAACATGTTTTGCAGGTGAAAAAGTTACTCACGTACCATATTAGCACGAAACTGGAAGTAGACCTCCTATACTGGTACGAAAAATAGTACACGTACCATATCGGTACATTTTTGAAAGTAGACAGCTATTGTACGGACAAAACCCACATCTGAAATATTCAGCAAATTTATATATTAAGGTATTCAAAATACATTCTTTGACCTCATAGGTAAATTAGCGTATCAAGTCCAGTACACCGAACTTTAATAGTAATTTACATGTATGAGTATTTACGTACTATTTTAAAGATATTTTACCTGCAAGATTATATATATTAACTCGATCGAGCAAGTTGTTTATGTAGTGAATGACGTAAAGTGCATGAACCATATATGAACACCTCACCTGGCTTGTATTTTGTTACATAGAATTATGGAACGTTGTAAAATTTATATGAAAGAGAAGACATGACGGTCATAAAAATAAATGTTTTACATGCTACACCAAGAAACGCAATTTAAAATACACCAAGTAAAAGTTTGTAGCACTTTTTTGGTGCAAAGTGAATTCATTATATAAACAACTCAAAGAGATTACATCATAATCAAAATACTAAGTGAACATACTCAACTCAGTACAATACCAAACTAAGAACATTCGATATCGGCTAGGCCTAAACAATATATCAGACAAAGCTAATACAACGGTACCCAAAGATCAAACGGCACTATAACATAAACCATGCAAGTTTGTCTTAACCATTCATCTATATAGCACCTACCATCTAATTACATTTCTACATCACTCTCCCATCAAGACCATTCCTCCGGCTCTCACAATGATCAAGACATGGAAAGAGTGTGGCTTCGTTAGGGGGCTCTGCCAAACAACCTACATTTCCCTCTCTTAAAAAAGGCTTCAGTTGTTTGGGAACACTCACCCTCCATGATGACCAACCAATACCTCCTCTGTCAATGTATTGAATGGACCAAGCAGGTTCATCTTTCACTCCTCGCTATTTCACTCATCATACATTGGCCGCCCAAGCCATTTACCCTTCACAATGGTAGAATCTACCATATAGTACATTCATGCTGATTAATCCTCCTATTTAGCCAAACAAGTCTGTCCAATTTTCTCTCAAAGCCAAATTGGAGCAGACAAGAGGTTATCATAAGTAAAGTTTCTAGCACTTACATTCTTTTAAAAGCTATAGTATTAGTACCAATAATTATTTATAAAAAGATTGTCATAGGAGAAATTTTTTATAATCATCTGACCGATAACAAGATACATGATTTAGTGTATTCCTGGTTGTAAAAAAACAATTACAGTATAAAATTTTCACCTAATTTATATGGCGCGAAATACAAACATTAATAAATGCAACGTCAAGAAGAGTTTGGTGGTGCATAATTTTTTACCTACTTCCTTAGACAATTTTGTTGTTCATGAGTTTTTTTTGTGTTTATTTAATATACAAATTTAATTAATATATAAATATTATAAAATTATTAATTAAATAATAAAAAAGAATTTTTTTATATCTAAAATTTTATATTATTGTATTTAAATATTTTATTATTATTATTTAAATTTATAATTATTATTAATTATTATATTTATATAATAATAATAATAATAATAACAATAATAATAATAATAATAACTAACAATTATTATTGTTATTATTATTATTGTTATTATTATTATTATTGATTTATTTTAATTACATTACGTTTACGACCAACCAAACAGATGAAATTTTACTTTTAACATATTATGATTACATTACAATTCCAATTTATTACATTGCAATTCATTCAAATTACAATTCCATTAACATATTACAATTATTCTAAAAGGATTTTGCGAACCAAACGGTCTATAATATTCCAAGCATTAAGTCCATTCAGTTGGCCTTTGTAACCTACATTTTTTGTGTGGGTTATCAATCCACTTAGTTTTCTTGGCAAAGGGTAAAAAGCGTTGGTTATCGGTCAGTCGCTAATTTTGCTACTAAATCTTACACCCTATTGTCTATCACTTTAACCTGGTGAGCGCCCTTTGTTATCGGTGTATCACGCTCACCACTAATATATGTGTCAATAGTATATTAACGATTCATATCGGTACCTATGAGCTTATAGAAACTTTGTCATGTCATATTCTATATTTAAATAGTGGCAACAAATTTCAACAAGGAGCCATGGTCTACGCAACGACATAAGTCTATGACAATACATAAATGCAGGTTGCCAAAATTGCAATTTTGTTACTGGTCAGGGACGAAAAGTGAACCCACATTTCCTCACATAGAGGTCGCCTGCACTTATGAAAAGCCAGAGATGAAACATGCAATCTGGAAAACCACAGGGGGGATTCTTGCAATTTATTCTATTTAGAATGTAGATATTTAAGCTTTTGTATCATTTATTTAAAAAAAAAAAAAAAAAAAAAAAAAAAAAAAAAAAAAAAAAAAAAAAAAAAAAAAAAAAAAAAATTACTACTCGTATTATTTACTAGTCGTCAATGAAGACTATTTCTCTCATTTTGAAATTGAAATTGCGAACATGTCACATTTTTTACTTTTATACCTAACACAAATGAAAAAGTCGAAAAATAATTATCATGTACTTGGAAGTTAGAATTTTAGAGAGTCAATGATGACTGATTATCAACTTTATCTCATGCAACGTTATTTTAGTTATTTACCGGTATAACGAATGAGAGATGATTTGTACACTTATTTATTTATTTATTTATTTATTTATTATTTTTTTTGTACACTTCATTATGTGTTATAAAAAAATGTATATTTGTTGTATACTGCTTATCTAATTTGTATATTGAAGTGTGCAAACGAAAAGAAAAAAAAAAAAGAATTTGCTAATTGACACTCATAACGAATGGCTCATCCATTTTTTTTCAATTGTTTTGCTTTGAAGCAAAAAATGGCATGATCAATGTGTTTCAATTTGAACATTATTGCTTAAAGTGGTTGAATCTATATGTGGTAAAATACTATGTGTGTTAGTTAAACAGTTTGATGATTTACAAATGATAATAGTAAATGACGCGTAACTTAGTTGGTAATGAATTAGGCATCTTTGCGCCTAACAATCATAAGGTTAAGGTTCAATTCTTGACACCCCATAACCACAACCACATGAGCGAGTCATGTATGTCTCCCACTTTATAAAAAGGAAGCCAATTGTGAGCCGGTTTGAATTACCGATTATTAACCATTTGCACTTAACAAGTGATGATGTTCTACGGTACTATCTACGATTACAACTTGTTGATTGGGTTTCAAACTTCCATTCAACCTTAAACTGAACACGTACTAATTAGTTAGGAAAGTTTTGAAAAACGGTGTTGTTATGCAAACCTCTCGTGACCCATCTTTTATTCTTATTATTAACAGTTTAAGATAGTTTTTTTTTTTTTTTTTTTTTTTTTTTTTTTTTTTTTTTTTTTTTTTTTTTTTTTTTTTTTTTTTTTTTTTAATCATTTTTGTTTTATATTTTTGTCTTTGAATATGTTTTACTTGTCAAACTTTATAATTTTTGTTCGTGGTTTTATAATAAAAAACAAAATTATAAAAATAAAATAATAAGATAGGTATTGGAATCCATTTTGGAGGAGTATCTATGTCCACTCCCTTTTGGAAAGGTATACCTATAACTTGTCAACGTTCGTTATCCGTTGTATCCGTAATCTACATATATATAAGCATCAGATATTCAAGATACATCATACATGTATATAAATGCAGAAGTCTCAAAGAGAAAAAAGAAAAGAAATAATAGTTAGAGCTGTGCACGTTGGTTTGGTTATCGAATTAGGAATTGTATGGGGTCCAAGTCCATGTGATTTCACCCGTTTCCGTCAACCAAATCACAAAACATTGAACCTGATTTTGTCTGCTACTTCATTTAATCTGATGTTACAATACAAAACTAGTTTAATAAGTCAAACTCTAATATATATCTATAGCTAGATCTGATTATGACAGATTATCTAATAATATTACGTGATGAATGATTTACATAGCTTATTTTGCCAGGGTGTGTTATCCCTTTTACCCAAAAAAAAAAATGATTTACATAGCTAGACACATGTATTTCAGTAATCAAGATGAGTTATATAAAAGACACTAAAAACATGAGAATATTTTATTTTTTTTCTTATAAATCACATAAGGTTTACATTATAATATAACTTGTTGTGAATTTTCTAATAATCTCGATCACATGTGATTTTTTTTAAAACAATAAGAATATTCAACGTGCTATAAGGTAATTAAAAAAAAATCATTACGATACTTGATTAACTAACTACAACAATTTCAACCCATTAGCGCGTTACGTGTCTATTGTAAATAAGTATAACATCTATTATACCACATAATGTAAACTTTGAAACTTCTCAACTCATTATAAGCACATATGCCTCTCTAATAAAAGTTCCAGTTAGAAAACATGTGTGTACAATCTAGGTATACACGATAACTAAAATTTTAAAATAGTACTCAATGTTTTATGCAAAGTATCATTTTATAAAACTAATAGAAGCACATAGGTAAACTGGGATATCCGAATTAGCACACCCTCTAGCCCAGGACGGAAACCTATAAGATCATGGCCCAAGCACACGTCGAGTTTACCTAAAATATGAGTGACATTCGTTAGAATTTTAAGTTTTGCAAGAAAATAAAATAGAAAGTTCGTTACTATAATTTGTTTCCTTTTTTATGTAAGCCGAATATTCCACGAGAGTCACTTCAGTGACTTGACAAGTAAATCACGAACTTCACATAATTTGTTTCTAGCCACGTCAGAAAGATTTTGGCTTTGTTGGATCACTTGGATTAGAGTTTAGAATTCTCTCAATTAGAATTTTTCTTATCGGAACTCTAACGTTCTTACAGTTAGATTAAGAATGGGTGTAATGGTCAGAAAGATTTTTGGTTTCCAATGCATTTAGAAGTAAGTGGAGTAATCTAGCGGTGGTTGCATTAGATCGAAAATTATCTGATCATTGTCCAATTTTGCTAAAGGATATGGACGTTGACTATGGTCCCAAACCATTTCGGGTTTTTGACATATGGTTGGAAAAGGCAGATATAAATCAAATAGTTAACAATGCATGGAATAAGGAGGTCAAGGGGTCTCGACCAGATTGCGTGTTTCGGGATAAACTTAAAAATGTTAAGGTTGCTTTAAAAGAATGGAGTAAGGTGAGGTTTGGAGCTTTAGATGATTGCATTGAAACACATAGGAAAAATGCTATGAAGTGGGAATTGGAAGCCGAATCTCGCGACTTGCAAGAAAGTGAGTTGTCAGAATGGTTGGAGGTAAGGCGGGCTTGGATTGACAAAGATAGAGAAAAGATTGGTATGCTCAAACAAAAGGCAAGAGTAAAGTGGGACATTGAAGGTGACGAGAATACCAAGTTTTTCCACACAATGGTCAAGAGGAGGAATAATAAAAATAGTACACGCGGTTTAATGATCAATGGAATTTGGTGTGAAGATCTGAAGGAAATCAAAGAGGAGATGTTTCATTACTATAAAGTAATATTCACAGAATGTAACAAGGTCAGACCTACTTTTAGGTGCGATAGAGTGGCTAAGTTGTCGGAAGGTGAGGCAGCGCTGTTGGAAGTTGTAATCGAAGAAAAGGAGGTATGGGAAGCAGTGTGTGCCTGTGGAAGTGACAAGGCTCCCGGTCCAGACAGACTTAATTTTAAGTATATTAAGAAGTTTTGGGATATATTCAAACGTGATTTAGTTGTGGCTCTTCGGTGGTTTTGGGCAAAGATGGAAGTGTCAAGAGGGTGCAATGCATCATTTGTGACTCTCATTCCTAAAGTAAATGATCCCATCGGGCTTAAGGACTTCCGTCCCATTAGCTTGATTGGTTGCTATTACAAAATAGTGTCTAAGATTATGGCCGAGAGGGTTAAGAAGGTGATTGGGAATGTAGTCGGTGAGGTTCAAAATGCTTTTATTCAAGGGAGATTTATATTGGATGGCATCCTGATTGCGAATGAAACTGTAGAATATATGAGAAAGAAAAAGAAGAGGGGTTTGATACTAAAAGTTGATTTTGAGAAAGCGTACGATTGTATTAAATGGAAATTTTTGATAGAAATTATGAAGCGAATGAAGTTTGCAGATAAATGGTGTAGATGGGTTGAAGCATGTTTATCATCGTCATCCATGTCTATTTTGGTAAATGGGTCTCCTACAAACGAGTTTCAACTGGAGAGAGGGGTGAGACAAGGAGATCCACTATCTCCTTTCTTATTAATATTAGCTGCTGAAGGTTTAAATGCTATTGTACAGGAAGCGGTCGCAAAGGGTATTTTTAAGGGAGTTTTGGTGGGAAATGATGAGGTATCTGTTTCACATCTTCAATATGCTGACGACACAATATTTTTTTGGGGAGTGGGATAGAGAAAAGGCACAAAACTTAATTTGTATATTGAAATGTTTTGAGGAAGCTTCAGGACTAAAAATAAATTTAAATAAAAGCAGACTATACGGTGTGGGGGTCTCGTCGGGGGAACTAGAAGATATGGCACGTCATATTGGTTGTGGTGTGGGGGAGTTTCCATTTGTGTATTTGGGGCTTCCGATTGGCGCAAACATGAGACGAGTTAGTAATTGGAGACCTGTGCTCGAAAAGTTTAAGAAGCGATTATCTGAATGGCAAAGCTAAAACGATGTCATTTGGTGGAAGGTTGACGTTGATTAAATCGGTTCTTAGTAGTTTGTCGTTGTATTATTTCTCGATGTTCCGTGTGCCTTCTTGTGTGATTAATCAACTTGAGAGTATTAGGAGAGATTTTTTTTTGGGTGGGTCGGGTGAGAGCAAAAAAATGTCATGGGTCAAATGAGACAATGTTCTTTCTTCATTTGGGTCGGGAGGGCTAAATATTGGTTCTTTGAGGGCCAAAAATTGGGCTTTAGTAGGAAAATGGTGGTGGAGGTTTTTGGTGGAATGCGATGCACTTTGGGTGAAAGTCATTAGGAGTATTCATGGTAACGACGGGGGGTTAACGAGTGGGGAGGTTCTTAGAGATCGTAATAACAGAGGCGTTTGGAATGACATAGTAAGAGTAGGTCTTGATATTGATCAAGTAGGAGTTGAGTTTACATCATCTATTGTTAAGAAGGTTGGGAGTGGGAATAATACGACTTTTTGGATAGATAGGTGGACAGGAAATCGAAGATTATGTGATATTTTTCCTAGGTTATTTCATTTAGATAGGTGTAAGGAGGCTGAGAAATGCTATAACCACATAAAATTTACAAAAAGAAATCCACACAATGAGGTGGCAAGTGAATTCGTGATGAAAATAAGAGAGATGGATTAAATGTTACAGAGAGAATGCCACAAATTACATAACACCTCATTGTGTGGGATTTTTTTTGTAAAAATTATGTGATTGTAGTATTCCTCAAGGAGGCTAGGGTGGCAGATAGGGGTGCTTGGGTCAATGGGGTTTGGTCTTGGGTATGGGATTGGGTGAGGGAACCAAGAGGTAGGGGCTGTGGTGTTTAGAGCAGATGCTACAGATTTTGAATGATATTAATTTGTCACATGGTTGTAGGGATTCTTGGAGATGGACGCTTGGTGAAGACAGTAAGTTTACAGTTAAACATCTTGCAAGATTGGTGGACGAGAAGCGGCTTCAAACGGATCACTTGGATCATGAGACATTGTGGAATAATCTTGCACCGAAGAAGGTGAATGTTTTCGTATGGCGAGTTTTGAAGGGAAGACTACCGGTCCTTACCGAGCTTGATAAGAGAGGTATTGACTTGCATACTCTTTTATGTCCTTGTTGCGGTAATAATGTGGAAACAATCAATCATTCCATGTTATTATGTGATATGGCTTGGAGAGTATGGGAGAAAGTATTTAATTGGTGGAAGTTCGGTTTTGTGGACGTGTTTACCATAAGTGAGCTATTTAGACATAACGGTATCGGTGCACAATCTAAGGAAAACAAAGCATTGTGGCAAGTAGTGATTTAGGTGACGGGGTATTTCCTTTGGAAAGAGCGTAATAATCGGGTCTTTCGCGGGAAAATAGCTAGCACAAACAAGATTTTTCAAGATATTCAATTGAAGAGCTTTCAATGGGTTTCGAGACGGTCTAATAAGTATTCTTGGTGTTGGCAACAGTGGCTTCGAGAACCCTTCAAAAATGCAAGTCAAACATTGTTGCAGTGCAGTAGAGAAGCTGTGGTTAGTTTTGGCTTTTGAGACATGATGGGCAAAATAGAATGTCAGTGGCTTGTTGTTTAGTTGTGAAGCCTTGAGCATTATTTAATGTATGGTATTGTGTCATTTTGTATTGTAAGGTTGCTAGTGTCAGTGTTTCATGTGACTGCTTGGGACTTTTCCTTTTTTTGATCTTATTATTCCTGTCATCTTGTTGGGAGAGTTTGAACAAGATAAAGTTTAGGTAGTCTCATGAACATGTGTGAACTTTGTCTTTGTATCTTTGTTGTTCAATAAATTTACTTGCCTTCCAAAAAAAACAAAAAACCAATATTTTTACTGTCACATCAGCTCTCTCTCTATTACTATCTCGTAACCATTTTAATGTAACAAAGAGAACGACATTGTTAATTTTTTATTTTTTATTATTATTATTTTTTAAGTATGTAGATGTGATAAATGGGTTTTTGGTTTGCATTTAAATCGGTCGGAAAAGTGACCATGTTCTCCTATTTCTTCATACGGGACACGTCCCCTATGGGGTGGTGTAAAGGGGTGCGATGCATTGAGTAGGCCGATTGACCGAGAGGTCAAACGATCATTACACCCGGCCTAATACTGTAATCACAAAAGACTAATGAAACTAACTATGGTTAATAAGTTTTTCAAGTTACTAATGTGCAAATGGTACAAAGTGTTGTTCAAGTGAATGGAGCAACGAAATATTAATTTGAGTGCGCCTTATAGAAAAAATGATTAGATTCATTATGGTTGGAAGCACAAGCTAAGCTATAGACAACTAAAACCTAAAAACTATCCACTTTGCGATTCATCAGTACATTTGATCCCTTAGTAATAAGAAAACACTAAAAGTCAACATCACAAATTCACAATATTGTCAAAGTGGTAAAGCCTTTCAAAAAAAATTGTCAAAGTGGTAACACCGCCAATCACATAGAGCATTAAAGATAAGAACCAAATATTAACCATGGTTCCTGTATTTGACACGAGACTTATAGGATCGTATAAGGGCTTCAACTTTCAAAATAATTTAGCAAGTAAAATAAGTTTTGTTTGTCACACATAATTATAGAGGATTTTATAAGTCATAAGTCTCTCTCAGCCCAAGCTAGTTGAAACGGGCTTATGAGGCTTATAGTTATTCAAATTACTTAAATAACTTTCAAAATATGGTGGATTAACACGCAAAAGCTGAACATACATCTGAATTTAATTTGACGTATTTTATGCGTTTTTACATTAACAAGCTCCGGCTCTAACTAATTCACCAAACAACTTTATAAAAATATAAACTCCAGCTCCAGCTCCAGCCCCCTCGAGCCCATTTCGCCAAACATTCCCATAGATTAATCATCGAAACATTCTATTAAGTGGCCTTTGCCCCAAAACTATTAGCACTCCTCTCAAAATCTTAGGTGGTTAATTAAATTCAAGTTTTTTTTTACGAGACATCAATCATCAATGTATTAGTTTGTTAAACATTGAAACAAGCTTGTAATCCTATTTGAAAACATTTCAAGGACATATCGATACTCATTATAATCTTGAGGTTTGATGTCCAACATATACTTGTGGAAAATGTCGACAGGTAGTGTCTTCAAAGTCATTAGTGTCATGTACGTACACTCAATTACATGACCTTAAAAGTCCTATATGGAATGCGTTTTATCTTATTGATATAGATTATAGACCATGACTCCATGAGTCTCAATCTCACTCTTAAGTCAATCAAACTCTTAAGTCAATCAATTTGCCTTCTAAGAAAATGGATTTTAAGTGATACCCCTAGATCTGTTCCAAAAAAATTATACCGTTAGATAAGAATATTAACAATAACCCTTAACTGCATCGTTACAAGAAACGTGGGTTCATCCGCTCTAGCCATATACTCGTAATTCAAAATTGTGAAACTCTACTCGACGGGTCTTAAAGGGTAGTCTATGAGTCAAGTGGGGTTTTCCTCGTACCAAAGAAAAAAAGTTGTCACATTTAAACGTTTTACGGAGTATCAAGCNAAATTCAAGTTTTTTTTTACGAGACATCAATCATCAATGTATTAGTTTGTTAAACATTGAAACAAGCTTGTAATCCTATTTGAAAACATTTCAAGGACATATCGATACTCATTATAATCTTGAGGTTTGATGTCCAACATATACTTGTGGAAAATGTCGACAGGTAGTGTCTTCAAAGTCATTAGTGTCATGTACGTACACTCAATTACATGACCTTAAAAGTCCTATATGGAATGCGTTTTATCTTATTGATATAGATTATAGACCATGACTCCATGAGTCTCAATCTCACTCTTAAGTCAATCAAACTCTTAAGTCAATCAATTTGCCTTCTAAGAAAATGGATTTTAAGTGATACCCCTAGATCTGTTCCAAAAAAATTATACCGTTAGATAAGAATATTAACAATAACCCTTAACTGCATCGTTACAAGAAACGTGGGTTCATCCGCTCTAGCCATATACTCGTAATTCAAAATTGTGAAACTCTACTCGACGGGTCTTAAAGGGTAGTCTATGAGTCAAGTGGGGTTTTCCTCGTACCAAAGAAAAAAAGTTGTCACATTTAAACGTTTTACGGAGTATCAAGCAACTAACACAATTTGGATATCGAATGTCTTAAATGAATATCAACGAGTATAAATTATAGTCCAGTGATCAACGCCACGACCTAATACTAGGGTTGGACCACGCCATGTGTGGGTTTGGAGAGCTAATGATGGATGGTTGTATGCAACATTTCCGTTAATTCATATTCCACTTTTAACCCATGGCTACTTTGACACTTGTCTTCTCAAATTAGGTTTTCCCATGTGACCACATTCACCACAAAGTTGAAAAAGCAATATACACTAACAATGTATCTTATCTTCTTGGAAATTTGCATCAATATATAAAGTTAATTGAAAATGACATGGCAAAAGCTTTGTGTTCATTTAACTATTTACGAATTGTAAGAACTTATCCAAGATAATATCTGGTACGTTTTTGGTCAATCTTGTGGTAGTTAAAGACGTTATCAATCAAGACCATCAAAGAAAAATGGTTAGTTTACAAAAGTAGAAGGTAATACTCAGTGGCTGGAGCCTGGCGGCGGTAAGACTACTCTCTTTGGTTATCAAACTCATTACTTCCATATAAGCGACACGTTACCATTCATCACACCACTAAAGTCACCATCTTTTACACTCTATTGTCTAACCCACTAACAAACAAAAAATATAAAAGTGCTTCACTTTATAAAAACATACCCCACAATATACTTAACAGCTGACTCACAAACCAAATAAATAATAATAAAAACACCTCGGTAGCCCATTTGTGCATTGGTTCTTGTTTAGTGGTGCTCACCACCATACCATTGCCAAAAACCCCACTATCGGGCGTGGTGGTGGGTCGTTGCTTTTATGAGGCCCGTGTGCTAAGGGGTGAGGTGGTGGTTGTCCACCACCCACCATAAAAACCAGCCTAATAAATTGCTTTTAGGATCACATCCAAATTAGCTAACTAGGTGGATAGAGTGTTGTGGTCCGGTGGTATTCGCAGGGGTAGGAAAATATATTACATAACATGCTTAACGTCCTATGAAATTTTTGATGTCCTATGAAACTGTTTGCACACTTGCAATTTTTTAAAAACATGTTAAAAGTAAAGTAAGGCTAAGAACAATAGTGATTATAGGCAACCTTCATTTTGTCTGCCACATCAGCTTTCTTTCTCTGGCGAACTACAATCGACTTTTTGCCACAGCAGTAGCGACCTTCATCTTTTTTTTTTCTTTCTTTTTTCTTTTCTTTTCTTTTCTTTTTTTTTTTTCCAAATTTTTTTAGCGACAAAATTAAATTTCATTAATAATAAAAATATTACATAATAATTCAAATAACATTAAAACATTACAATAATAAAATGAGTAAACTAGTTTTGATTTGCACGATGCCAAATGTCTTCCACCAAATCGGCTTTTAGGCTTAGATGAGTTGTTCTGTTGACTATCTCCCGAGTAACTTCCAACGATTCTTCATGCGTTCTTACGGGATCATAATCACGGTGTTGATCCCCTCGAAAAATGTGGGAGATATCGCTAATTGTTTGTCCTGAATTATCATATTATGTAATATGATGCATGTGTACATTATATTTATAGTCGATTTGGGTCCAGCCCTCTAGCCGGATGTTTAATCATTAGCCACTTCNCTTCATGCGTTCTTACGGGATCATAATCACGGTGTTGATCCCCTCGAAAAATGTGGGAGATATCGCTAATTGTTTGTCCTGAATTATCATATTATGTAATATGATGCATGTGTACATTATATTTATAGTCGATTTGGGTCCAGCCCTCTAGCCGGATGTTTAATCATTAGCCACTTCTTCTTTAATACACCAAAAGCTCGTTCCACATCTTTCCTTGCTGCTTCGTGCTTCGTATTATACAAAATTCTTTTGTGATCATTCGTGGGTTCGTGAGATTCTTGGCTTTGACGCTTGAAAAGCTTCCCAACAGGCTTCCGTAAAAATCGCAAGCTCGCTAGTAACTTCATCTTCATCGTCCGAAGATGAAGTGACAAAAAATAGCTCGTAAGACATTATGTAGATTAAATGTGTAAAAGTGTTTAGAAGGAATATGTTTGAATGTGTATAGAGAGAGTTGTAGTTTGAATCTTTGAATAAAATGATGAAATGAGTGGATTATTTATAGTGTTAAAAGTGTTTGAATTTTAAAAGTTAAAGAGTTTTTTTTTTTGTTTTTTTTTTTTTTTTTTTTTTTTTTTTTTTTTTTTTTTTTTTTTTTTTTTTTTTTTTTTTTTTT
>LBNU01029168.1:0-29593 GCA_014162995.1 Artemisia annua
GGTCAACGGTTCATTTTACATAAATGTTGACCTTTTTTTCATGAAAAGACTTAAATGCCCTTTATCTTCTCCCCCAACCATCACAACTACCTCCGGCTGCCAACATCACCATCACTTCCGGTCGTAAACACTGCCACCACTTCCGCTAACACCACCACCAATCAGCCACCAACACCACATTTAAGAACCATGAAAAGACTTAATAACATACATGCGTAAGGCTTGTCACCACTGTGTATGACAAAAACACTCGTGTACTTTCATTAGATTTAAAAAATACCAATTAGACACGCATGATCATTCAATCCAAAGCCTTCAGCTAATAAACTTTCTTTTTTTACGTAATATCAAAAAACACTCGTGTACTTTCTTTGCTCTTCTTTTGGTTAACCCACTACATATCTTAAAAGTTTGCCGGGTAGAATATACATTTCGTAAATCCAATAAGTAATGTCATTTTCTTTACGAGTAAATAACTAGCTAGATATCGTAAGTCATTCTATATTTGCTTTTCGCAGATTGAACAAATAACAGAATTCTAGCGTAACCACGTTTCGATGCTATTATTAAAACTTCCTTGCGGGTGATTTGGAGATTCCGATATAAATTAAACGGCTTTTTTTCCCAATGTGGATTACTAACAGGACTAGGAGTTTACATCCGATCTGGTTTAAGTGGATATCTGGTTCAATAATTCAGCTTGTACATTAACACTCTTTATTATTTTGAGCTTCTTACTTGAGCTTTTAATATAATCGCCGTGTAAAAACAGGAGTTTCGTCGACCGCAACTAGTATGTAATTATATAGAAATAAAGTTCATATCACAACATTACTAATAACTAAATAAGATCCACTAACTAGCAATAACACATAAAAATTTAATACTACTTAATAGGATTTTCATACCTTAAATAGTTAAATATATTTGCTATATTTCAACTGTTTTTGTAAGCTGAATTGCTCACGGATGTTTTTTATTCACACACAGGTTTTTAATGGAATTGACGACTATACCCCTCAACAATATTTTATCACGATTGATTCCTTCTGCCATCAGTGTCTTTGTTGACCCTAAAAAATATTCATGTTGCACCAGTAACGGTGTAACCCATCAAGTATAAACTCGTTTCCATATCAATCTCACATGTTGGTGGCTATGAAAGATCAACAGAACTAGTACCCTTCAAAAACTTGATTTAATCTGACCAAATTTTATACCGTAACGATGTCCGTAGTTGTTTTCTTTTACGAGTGCGCGCAAAATTTTTACAAGATTTCGTTCACAGTGGAGGGTCTAAAATAATTTTAGGGACGAGCGCTCGCAGGTGACTGGTGATGGAAACTGCTAGGATAAAAAATGACAGACATGAGTGAAATCTGGCGGAAATGAATTCTTAAACATTAGAATGTTATTTACTTATTAGTTTAGATCTTTAGTTTTACACATATTGCAGAAAAATAAAGCGATCCCAAACACCTCGGTTTATATCTTTAGTTATATTGTTTTGGACTGCTGTTTACTGTTTTGTTTAACGTTCAACTTACAAAACCATATATAACTTCAAAAGATCTGATATATTTATTTTTATTCTTGCAATTGCATTTCTACTACCTTCAGGCTTCAACAATGTGCAAAATTTGAGAGCAAGATTGCAACGTGCCACGGCCACGGAAAAATCGACATCTGTTATATTTCAATGGGTAGTTTGCATCAACATGAGTAAAACATGGTGGAAACAAATCAGGCCAATCTTATTAGGTAGAAAATAATGACCCACAAAAGTGAGATGGTTGGAGATGAAGGCGCCAAAAAAAGTGGAACCAAGGCTATACATGATGAATTTGGAGTCGACAAGAGCTTCGAAAAAGTTACCCACCCATTCGACCACGATGTGTGGTAAAATGCGCGGAAAAGGTTAATGGTCGGATTAATCGCAAGTCAAAGTTTGTTATCTTTGCTGCACCTAGCGGGTGCAACTAAGAGATATGCAAACGATAAAAGTTGAGCACGTCACTCAAAAATAAGGATATGGGCACACGCTGGTTTGCAAATTCGAAGAAGCGTGTGTATACCCCTATTTTCCCCTCAGGGAAGTCAGCTATACATGCATTGGGCTCCGGTACGACCGGATGCACATCCAGAGGAATGAAATAATCAGAGGTGAACCTACGAAGTTCATCCTCACCCATCTCGGACCGGAATTCTTCTAATTGGCGTACCATTTTTAATAGCAAACGCACACAAAGTTACCTTCGCAGTTTCTGTTTTTCTTGATTGATAATTCTTAAGAAGGAAGAAAATGGCGTTTTTTCACTGTGGTTGACACAGTAAAAACGAAACCCTTTATATAGGGTTTCCCCTAGCCTTGGATAGCTGACACGTGGATTCCACTATCTCCATCGTGTGGCTGAAATACAAACAGGTACGTGCAATTTCACGTATTTCAAGAGATACGTGGAGCATTTTTGGACTAGATACATAGTATCCCATTTTTGGCGGGAAAAATGTGATCCTTTCCCATCACGCTTGCCGCTGCTGTTATTAGTCTAGCATCCGCAGGTTTTACCCTGCGCACACTAGACTGGGGGGGACATGATGACGTATAGTCTATATTCGGGTCATGAACCCGAATACCATGACCCACTAACATTAAGCCCACCACGAGTGGGCTACGATAATAATAATTGGACTACTAATTAGACGGTTTGGGCTTACGGGGCCCAAACCCAAAACTATTTATAGATTAGGATACGGGATATCTCTTAAATAAAAGAGATATATACCAAATATCCGATATCGGTGGATACGCCGAAGATTGGGGAATACGAAACCAACAAGGATTTCGTGTGTATAAATAGGGCATCATAGCTCTCGTCCAAGGTACGATTTACAAACCCTAAACTCTTCACAACCCTTAATTCGATTACTTACTCTCACGCCGGAGGATAATCGGGGGAAACAATCCCTCGGTAAGCCTAACGGTGTCTGTTGCTTTCTTAGTGCGCAGGTCTCAAAAGCATTAAGATCTGATTGGTACGAGAACAGGAACCCAAACAAGGAACGTCCAACTTTTGTATCAAACAGTTTCCGTTGAACTGTAATTGATCCTAATTATTGTGTAACGTATGGGTATCCATTCCACGCTAACAACTATGTATGCATATGGAGTATTATGCATCATACTGTCATATCTCTAAACGTAGTAAAACGTGAAATCTTTATTGGCAATCCATGGTATTGGATCTCGAGAAGCTACCAGATACACCATCTCCGTTGACATTCTATACCAATTTTGGCGTATTTAAATGCATGTTATTTTCATGTTCTTGATATTGCTTCTAATTAAAACTGTCTAAATATAGATGCATTACCTAGTTAAGCTTAAATTTTCGACGCTCAACCATTCCTAGATGCGGACGTTGTTTAATTCACATTTAGAGACTACATAAGGAAACATGTAACCAAAAAGCATGATCACCATCTTCAATTTTTGAAATCACAATTCAGCTCAAATGATGTTGAAGTATGCGGACATTGTTTTGCTATAACTCCTTACTCCTTAGATTGAAAATTTTACATGACCCCATTTCTGGAAGTTTATTATTGTTGGAAGTTAGGAAGTTGAACACAACTTTGAATCACTTACAGAGGCATTCTAGAGTTGCTTGAACATTCTGACTCATTCTAGAGTTACTTGAACATTCTTATGTTTGAAATGTCTCCCTTTAGCCAATACAAATAAAATAAGCTCTCAAAAGAATCATGACTTAATTCATTTACTAGGAGCATATATGGTGGTTTCGATCGGAATGTAAATGGTTTTTATAGTCATGTAATCTAGTTCTTATTGTAGGATATATTATAACAAATCAAAAGCATAAAAAACGAACCAAACAAACACAATTTTGTTAGGGATGTTGGCTAGGACTTCAGGTATCAATATAATTCGTGTGACACTAATTAAAATAGTAACTTAAAAAACTTATTTTGGTGGTTTAAATGTAGTATTAATGAATCTAAATTTATATAATATCAACCTTTAAAACCTTACGATCACCAAGTTAACATGTTAAAATCGTTTAAATGGCTTTAAACTTAATTAGTTATGCAACTTGAGTTACTCATATGCAATTTCATAGTTAGATAATTCTGGATTACAGTATTACACCTAGTCTAGGTATCGACCTTTGTTACAGTGTCTTGGCGTGTAAATTGACATGGCTCTTAAAAGTTATATATTCAAGTCAAACCTCCATAGGTTTGGTGAATACACAACTTCAGTTGCCTAAAAAAGTTCAATATTAAAGCATATTTACTTAAATTATTAATAATCCTGAAAATGAAAAAAAGGTGCAGTGCAGTTCTTTTAACAGTGTGCATACCACTATAACAGCCTCTCATGGCCAAGCTATGTGCTTCACCATTTTTCATCATTACTGTATTCAACAAATGTGGAATGCATTAAAATGGTGTTATTTTTACTAGTATTTTATTTCTTGTGTACTTTGATTGGACTATTCAATTTGAATAACGAAAATCCGGAAGTGATTGGGACACTCGTTTTTTGTTGGTACACTCAGTTGTACAAATAGTCAAAGCTTAATGTAAACATTACAAGTATTTAATGCATACAGTAGAGTGTCTCAATAAAATATGTGAGTATGCAAATCAATTCCTATATATAAAATCTAGTCACATGTGATTTAGACGATTTCAAGTTTTTTAGTAGTTTCGAACAACGGTAAACCTTACTCTATGTACTATTCGAGATAATTCATTATGCTCGCTCTACTATTTTTATTCTCGTTGATCTTAACATTTTGTACAGTCAACGGTTCATTTTACATAATTGTTGACCGTTTTTTCATGAAAAGACTTAAATGCCCTTTAACTTCTCCCCCAACCATCACCACTACCTCCGGCTGCCAACATCACCATCACTTCCGGTCGTAAACACTGCCACCACTTCCGCTAACACCACCACCAATCAGCCACCAACACCACATTTAAGAACCATGAAAAGACTTAATAACATACATGCGTAAGGCTTGTCACCACTGTGTATGACAAAAACACTCGTGTACTTTC
Source organism: Artemisia annua (assembly GCA_014162995.1). Classification (NCBI taxonomy): domain Eukaryota; kingdom Viridiplantae; phylum Streptophyta; class Magnoliopsida; order Asterales; family Asteraceae; genus Artemisia; species Artemisia annua. Next base: position 5,092 of record LBNU01029168.1, read on the forward strand.
ATTAGATTTTAAAAAATACCAATTAGACACGCATGATCATTCAATCCAAAGCCTTCAGCTAATAAACTTTTTTTTTTTACGTAATATCAAAAAACACTCGTGTACTTTCTTTGATCTTCTTTTGGTTAACCCACCATATATCTTAAAAATTTGCCGAGTAGAATATACATTTCGTAAATCCAATAAGTAATGTCATTTTCTTTACAAGTAAATAACTATCAGCTAGATATCATAAGTCATTCTATATTTACTTTTAGCAAATTGAACAAATAACAGAATTCTAGCATAACCACGTTTCGATGTTATTATTCAAACTTCCTTGCGGGTGATTTGGAGATTCTGATATAAATTAAATGACTTTTATCCTACTGTGGATTACTAACAGGACTAGGAGTTTACTTCCGATCTGGTTTACGTGGATATCTTGTTCGATAATTCAGCTTGTACATTAATACTCTTTATTATTTTGAGCTTCTTACTTGAGCTTTTAATATAATCGCCGTGTAAAAAAGAAAAACGTACAGGAGTTTTGTCGACCGCAACTAGTATATAGTTATATGGAAATAAAGTTCATATCACAACATTACAAACAACGAAATAAGATCCACCAACTAGCAATAACACATAAAAATTTAATAGTATATATACTTGTTTTAGCACAAGCTTAATATATTTGCTGTTTCAATTGTTTTTGTAAAGGGAGCTGATTTGCTCACTGGATGTTTTTTATTAATAAACAGGTTTTAACCGAATTGACGACTATACCCCTCAACATTATCTTTCCTTCTGCCATCAATATCTTTGTTGAACCTAAAAAATATTCATGTTGCACCAGTAACGGTGTAACCCATCAAGTATAAACTCGTTTCCATATCAATCTCACATGTTGGTGGCTATGAAAGATCTACAGAACTAGTACCCTTCAAAAACGAGATTTAATCCGACCAAATTTTATACCGTAACGATGTCCGTAGTTGTTTTCTTTTACGAGGACACGAAACTCGGACACTATCCGAGTGAAACTACATGCTATTCATCCCAATATGCAAAAGTTTTACAAGATTTCATTCACGGTGGAGGGTCTAAAATAAGTTAGGAACGAGCGCGGTGACCGGTGATGGAAACTGCTAGGATAAAAAATGACAGACATGAGTGAAATCTGGCGGAAATGAATTCGTAAACATTAGAATGTTACTTACTTATTAGTTTAGATCTTTAGTTTTACACATATTGCAGAAAAATAAAGCGATCCCAAACACCTCGGTTTATATCTTTAGTTATATTGTTTTGGACTGCTGTTTACTGTTTTGTTTAACGTTCAACTTACAAAACCATATATAACTTCAAAAGATCTGATACATTTATTTTTAACCTTGCAATTGCATTTCTACTACCTTCAGGCTTCAACAATGTGCAAAATTTGAGAGCAAGATTGCAACGTGCCACGGCCACGGAAAAATCGACATCTGTTATATTTCAATGGGTACTTTGCATCAACATGAGTAAAACATGGTGGAAACAAATCAGGCCAATCTTATTAGGTAGAAAATAATGACCCACAAAAGTGAGATGGTTGGAGATGAAGGCGCCAAAAAAAGTGGAACCAAGGCTATACATGATGAATTTGGAGTCGACAGGCGTTAGAAAACAAAATTGGTTAAATAATGTAGAGGGGTATAATGGTCAATTCACGTTAAAAATCTGTGGATGAATAAAACAGTTCCGTGAGAAAATCAGCTCCCTTTTGTAAAAGATGGAGGGATTTGTATATTATATCTTTATGGTCGGCTCATGCAAGCAAAAAACATTTGACTGAAGTTTGAAAGTTGAATTTTTGTCTTTCAAACACAGTACCACTACCACCTATGTTCCACTATATATGTTTGCCTATATATATCTCTCTACGTCCTATAACTTCTCCATATTCTTGTGAAAAACCTTATATCGTTTCTTGCAATTCCAGGTATAAGCACTTTAATTATATAACTAGAAGTTTTCACACAAAAACACACACAGGATGGCGTTCTTGACAAAAAATCAAACCCTTTTGTCAAAGATTGCAACAAGTGATCAACATGGAGAAAATTCACCATACTTTGATGGATGGAAAGCTTATGATCAAGATCCATTTCATTATACTCAGAATCCCAATGGTGTTATTCAAATGGGCTTAGCAGAGAACCAGGTTTAATTTGTCTTTTTTTTTTTTTTTTTTTTTTTTTTTTTTTTTNGAAATGGATAGTGAATAATCCAGAGTCATTGATATGTAATGCCGGCGGTCTGAGACATTTTAAAGATATTGCGAATTTTCAAGATTATCATGGATTGCCTAGGTTTCGAAAGGTAAACGAGTACAAATGCATGGAGATAACTTATGCTCAAATTAGTACATTATATTCTATTTGTATATACCTTATGTCCTAAAAAATTTACGTCTGAACTTAAGAAAAAAGTTAATTACTTTATTTGTTTCATTAGTTTCAACTAGTTAGTGCCATCGTAATTTATATATTAATTAAGTCTGTGTATTCAGGCGATTGCAAAATTTATGGCGAAAGCTAGGGGGAACAAAGTTACCTTTGATCCCGACCGCATAGTGATGGGCGGTGGAGCCACCGGAGCAAGTGAATCTCTAATGTTTTGCCTAGCAGACCAAGGTGATGGATTCCTTGTTCCATCTCCATATTATCCGGCGTAAGTTTATATCTCAACTTTTTATATGTTTATTCTTTATAATTTTCTTCATCTCTACTGTATTTACGATAAAATATACACAGCACCAATTGCAACATGTATATATATATATATATATATATATATATATATATATATATATATATATATATATATATATATATATATATATATATATATATATATATATATACCACTAAAGTGCAATGTCACAAGTATATACTACACCGCCTAACTACATGTTTGGTATTGCACACATCAAAATTTATAATATGCACCTTTAATTGAGAGCTAATAGTAACGAAATTCTATATAGCTAATTATATACTATTCGCTGCATTTTGTATACTAACTAACTTGATCCTTTTTTTCAGATTTGATAGAGACCTAAGATGGAGAACTGGGGTGCAACTAGTTCCAATAATATGCAGGAGCGCAAATGATTTCAGAATCACACAAGACGCCCTAGAATCTGCGTATGAAAATGCAATTAAAGCCAACATAAAAATCAAAGGCTTGTTAGTGGCAAATCCTTCAAACCCTCTTGGCACAACCATGGATAAGGAAACACTAAAAATCCTAATGAGATTTATCAGTGACAAGAACATCCATCTTGTTTGCGATGAAGTTTATGCAGGCACTGTTTTTAATACTCCTGACTTCGTCTCTATCTCTGAGGTGTTACAAGAAATGGAGCAGGACCCAAAGAGCAGGACAAACCGCGGGCTTGTTCACATAATTTGCAGCCTGTCAAAGGACATGGGACTCCCAGGGTTTCGTGTTGGAATTCTTTATTCTTATAATGATGGTGTTGTGAGTTCTGCTAGAAAAATGTCGAGTTTTGGATTAATCTCCTCGCAAACTCAACATTTTCTAGCTTCAATGCTCTCAGATGAAGCATTTGTTGAGAGTTTTCTAAGTGAAAGTTCAAAGAGGTTAGCTAAGAGGCACAATGTATTCACTCAATGGCTTGAAGACGTGGGTATTACTTGCTTACCTAGCAATGCAGGAGTTTTTGTTTGGATGGATTTACGTAGGCTTATGAAAGAGCCTACATTTGTTGAAGAAATGGCGTTATGGAGACTAATTATCAACGATGTTAAACTCAATGTTTCCCCTGGTTCTTCATTCCACTGCGAGGAACCGGGGTGGTTTAGGGTCTGCTTTGCAAATATGGATGATCAAACGGTTGAGATTGCTTTGAAGAGGATTCATGCATTTGTTAGAAAGGAAAATGAAACCAAGTCTCTGACATTTAAGAAGAGAAATAAATGGCAAATGAATCTTCAACTTAATTTTCCATCTAGGTTGTATGATGGAATGCCGATGATGTCACCTCGTATTATGTCTCCTCATTCTCCATTCCCTCTATCGCCATTGGTTCAAGCAAAAAATTGATTAACTAGTACATGTAGCGAACAGAAATAATAGAGGGTTGGATAAACCGCAAAGGGCTTTTGACTTCTCATCATGATCATACCCAACAGTAGCGTAACAAGGAACAAAACTGTTGGCTGACTTTTGATTAATTTCAATTTCTTTTCCCTAATCTTTACAATAAGTAGTATGCTACACATCCATATATGTTGGTTGCTATTGTATCTTTACTCTATTCCTAACAGGAAAATTAAGTATGGTAGTGAATGTAACCTCTTCTTTAATGACAATACGAGTGGTTTGTTGCAAACTCACATAGTTTATGCATCTGCAGTAATATGTCCGAGCCCAGATTCTTACGTGTGTTCTTTAATGAAATTCGGGTTCAAAAAATTGAAAATGATATCATGGTTCATGTAATATAATAATATATTGATAGCAAGCGATCCAGGTGTGACTTATATCGCACTTACATGGCATTGTCGACTTGGTAACTTAACATAAACTAAATGTACAACCAAATTTAGAAGAGGAGATTAATTGGATCATCTGTATACCGAGGTATGAGGGTAATTGTGTTGGGCAAATTAAGCGTCAAACAATCTCTTAATAGACTTGACTATATAATAGCCTAAGTATATTAAGTAGTCAACGAGTAAAACTTAGCAAAACATCTTTCGAGTTCTCGAAGGCAAGGAGTCTTCACTTCAGCACCGATGGCGGTTCAGCATCTGAAGAAGGAGTTCCAAAGAAGGGATCCAATTTAATGAGGTTTGACGAATAATCACTGAACAGTCTAATCTCCTCAAACCATTGATACTGAAAATTGAATCTCAGCCCTCAGGTATCTAAAAGTAAAGAGGTGGGAAAACCCTAAAAGCAAAAAGGGTTAAAGCAATGGGAGTCGTCACTATTGTTCCCTAATAAAAGAGTTTATCCTTTATCTAAACCAGAAGTATTTAATTCACTGCTCACGTACCTGGCCATTAAATTCTTGACACGTGTGAAGAACAACTTTTAGGAAACTCTAATTCTCAACTATAAAAGAGAATATTTGTAGTAGAGTGAACTTTATCTCTTGCAATTAATGTGATAAGCATTTAAGAGAACATTTACTTCCCCTTGAACTTAGTCCCTAAATTTTTTAACAGTAAGTTCATACTTAAATACTAATTTGTGTTCGTGTGTACGGCAGAGGAGGCCAACCGATTGTCATTCAACTGATATTGTTATTCTGCAAACAATCTTTGTAAATTCTTTTATTCATTGTAATAATAATTTAAACTTCGAAAAAAAAATACTTGAGCGTAAATATGGTTAAAATAATGCATATAAGCGTTCACGCAAAAAAAAACAGTTTTAAACTTCATCGTATGCCATGAAAATTGATTGGATAACTTAAGTTATTCAATCACCACAACAATTGGTAGCAGATGAGTTTGATTTAAAACCTTTTTGCTCGTCACTAAGGTGTAAGAACTATTCAAAGTGCTTTTAAAATCAAGATCCTGTCATGACAAGTGATGTGCCTCAACTTCTAGACTTAAGAAGTCATGTTACCTATGCTACCAAACTAGAAGTTGAAATAGTTTATAACTTACCTAAAGTAGAAGCATTTTACCCATTAAATGTTTGACATGCGTATAGAACAACTTTTAAGAAACTCTAATTCTATGTTATAAAAGAGAATGTTTGTAGTAGAGTAAATGAAATCTCTTGCAAATAATGTGATAAGTATTCAAGAGAGCATATATTTCTTGCCCTTGAACTTAGTCCCTGAACATTTAGAGTGATTGAGAAGTTCATACTTAAACACTTACTTGGGTTCGTTTTTAAGTTAGAAGATCACCAAATTGTCATTCAACTGAGATAGTTATTCCACAAATATTGCACATAAGTGTGTAAATCTGGTTTAAATATTGCGCATAAGTGTTCATGCATAAATCTGGTTTAAACTTCATCATATGCCATGAAAAGTAATTGGACAACTCAAGTTATATGTGCAATGGCTACAAAAGGAACAACGCATTCAAAACCATATTGAGAGGTGAACATGGATACTTTTTGACATACTAATGATACTATTAGAGCATCTTTAATATTGTCAACATCATTACTGTTGGTAATTCAAAGTACCAAAACAAATAACAAAATTCGAACAAACGAAGCGGAAGCTTTATTCAAAACAAACGAATCAAATACAAAACCAATTTCTAATTCCAAAGGTACCAAAGTCCAATTGAAACGGTACAAAAAATTCTAATGACAATGATTCTTATTTATATGCAAAACTAACAATACTTTCCAAATTCTAACCAAACTTGTAGGACAAGTCACACAATTTACCAAAGTTATCAAACAACCCTTATAGTTTAAGTCACTTTCTAACAATCTCCACTATGACTTAAACTTCTCCACCTGCTTCAAATCAAATTCAAAGTTTCAAACGCTAGCGATACTAGCCACATTCAAATCACACTACTAGAAAAAGGTCTATCCTTGACTCGCATTTTATGACGCACGCTACAAGATGACGCGCAAATAGCAAAGTCATAAAATAAGAGTCATAACGAGTAAATTTTTTATTGGGGATGACTCGTTTTCAGAAGCGTCATAACATAGGGTCATAATCAGTTAAAATTTAGCCTGCTAGATGACGCTCGTTTTGCTTCGTCCTAAATAGGGGTCATCTATGTTTTTTTTTTCCAATCTGCTTCGTTTTTTTTTTGCCCAAAATACTTCCCGCTTACATTTTAGCACCCACACTCGCTTTCCCGCTTACAATTTTCACTTTCATTTTCTAATTTTCATTTTCCCACCTTACTTTGCCAAACATCAAGTTAGATCTGAGATATAGATCTCTTCCATCCAACTCTCATCACTCATCTCTTGCAACCTCGACGCCATCACCACTGCTCTCCGTAATAAATTAAAAGAACATGATTTATTAAAAAAATTTGTTGCCAATACCCAACAAAACAAAGATAAACACCAACACCATCAGTCAATCGATCAATTACCAAACACAAACACGCACTACTAATCTCAAACAGATTGATCCGTAAAGAAAAATGGTGACAGAAGCATAAACACCAACACCACCGCCACCACTGTAAGTATCTTCTCCAACACCAGTGATTTTCTTTATGTTTTATCTTTTATTTTTGTGATTTTATTTATGTTTGGTGTTTTATTTTTGTTTATGTTTGAGATTTTGTTTATGTAAAACTGAGGCAGTTTACATTCCACACGGCGAAGGCTCTTCTTCGAATACAAAAAATGATGAAAATGAAAAGGAGGGGGAAAAGGTGTTTAGGGTTTATTTTAAGGGAATTGTGAGTGAGGAGTGAGTTAATAAGAGGGTGATAAAATTGGCGGGAATTGGTGTGGCGATATGTGATATGAAAGGTGAGGTGGTTTTTGAGAAGAGGAGGGAGGTGGAGGTGGGGAGAGGGGAGAAGGTGAGTAAAGGGAGCGTGGAGGGGATGGCGGTGATTGAGGCGTTGGATTATGCGGTTTCGTTCGGGGTTAAGAGAGTCGTGTTGTGTTTTGATTATCATACGTTGTTTCAAGATGTGAGTTGGGTTTCGACTTTGTTGTTATATTCATTGTGTACGGCTTTAGGTCTCTTTGGAAATTTAGGTTGTCTCGTTAGAGTATGTTAATGGCATTTTGCTTTCCGTAGGTTTTGTTTTGATTGTCATACGTTGTTTTAGTATGTGAGTTAGTTTGTTATATTGATTGTGTACGTTTCGTGTTGTGAATGAATGAATGGCCTAAATGATTGATAAGGGATCCACTTTTTCTAAAACACGGGTACGTAGGTTTAGACATGAAATTAGTCGCATCTTTAGGCCTCTCCATAGTTAAATGCATTTTGGTATCCAGACTGTAGAGAATTTAGGTTGTCACTTTTAGAGTATTTTAATGGCGTTTCATTGTCTATTGGTTCAGTTACTTCAATAAGGCTGTACTAACGGTGTTTGAGATTGCATATGGAAAGTGTTTATCAGCTTATTGCGTTTTTAAGGAAATTATGGTGTTTGGGTAGTTTAGTGCGTAGGGCTGTTTTCTTGTATATTGAGGAAATAAGAACATGGAAAAATGCACACGGGATGTGCTTATTATTCTAAGGCATACACATAAGCCAAAAAACTGCAGCCTCAAATAACCCCTTTGTGTCTTCTGATGTTAAACATAAAAGATGATGATGATGATGATGAAAAATTGAAAACCGATAATATGAGTATACATATATTGGTAGTTATGTATCTAGATGGAAATTGAGTCTGAGTTTGTAATGGCATTTCACCATACATATTTCAAATTTCCTGCAAGTCAAGGAGGTCGTTTTCTTATGCTTCTTAATACTGATTAGTTTTTAAGATGGTATGTTTCATATTTATTGTATTGCACTATTTACATGTCAAGGATGTCAAGGGATTGGTTAAATGTATGTCCTATTATTTATAGATATTATTATGATTGTAGTTGATCATTTATAATTGTTACGGGTTAGCGCCTAGGGGTATTCTAACAGTTGTGGTATGTAATCTGTTACGAGTCATGGATGCTATTTTCTGCTTAGACAGTCATCTGTTTTAAGTGTGTTATAAGATACCTCATAGTAGCTATAACAGGCTGTGAATTAGTTATAAAATTGTTCTTAATATATGTTGGCAACTGCAGGTAAGTGGGCGGTGGCAGCCAAAACAACAAAAGATTCAAACGTTTGTGGATGAAGTGAATCTTCTGCGGAAAAATTTCACACATTGTGAGCCCTCTCTCATTGCTAAGAAGGATGTCAAGCTTGCATATAAACTTGCGAGGGAAGCAGTATCTTCGCAGATAACCAAGGCAATGGAATCAAGCAAAAAAATTGAAAATTGTGTGATATGTTTGGAGGATAAATCTATGGACCAATTCTTTTCTATAAAAGGTTGTAACCACGAGTACTGCTGTGATTGCATGAAGCAGCATGTAGAAGCCAAGTTGCGTGATGGTATGATGCCTAAATGTCCCCATGAAGGTTGCGAGTCGGAACTAAAAATTGATGGTTGTGAGAATATTTTGACACCTAAATTGGCTGAAATGATGAAACAACTGTTGAAAGAAGCTTCAATACCGGTGACGGAAAAGTTTTATTGTCCTTATCCAAAATGCTCGACTCTAATGTCAAAAGCCGAAGTTCATCAGCTTACTAGATCTATTTATGAGATAGGAGCAAGGATATGTGATAAATGTCGTGGTACCTTCTGCGTCAGTTGTAGGTTTCCATGGCACAAAGATATGGACTGTGCAGAGTACAAGAGAAGAAACCCTAATCCACTTGTACAAGAATCGAAGCTAAAAAATCTGGCAGCGAAGAATTTATGGCGGCAGTGTATAAAATGTAAACATATGATTGAGCTAGCAACTGGTTGCTACCATATGACTTGCAGGTACATTTTTCTTGCATTTTGTTTACTTTACTTTAGTTGCAAATTGTACCTTGTAAATGCTATTTTGGGTGGTTATAATTTATAAACATCAGATTTTTTTTAATGTAATTATAAGTTTTACTTCTTCTAAATTAGTTATTTGGTTATTTCCTTATACATTTAAAAGCTTAATCTCTTTTATAACCTAGAGAACCAGCCAACTTCAGTGGTATGCATTGAACTTTCAACAACTTCTATCGAAAAGTCTACTTAATCATCTTTAGCCATCTATAGGAGGATTTGACTATATTTTAGCCGTACTTAGTTGCTCCTATGCTCATGCATATGAGGTCACATTCACCTTGTACACTAGCTTTTCGCGTAGCATTTATTACAATTACTTCTGAAGTACAAATTCTATATTTTTATGATTTAGATCAATTATTAGAGTTACTGAAGATTAAGGGTGGTAATTTCATTTAGTTTTTTTTTAATGAACTGTACTTATTTGGTCTGAATAATATTTGTTAGTGTTTCCCTCTTTTATTGAACAAATGGAATAGGAGCCTAAAGCTGTTATTCTTGTGATAGTTCAGACATTGAAGGAAAAAGATCGAGTACTGGATATCCCACCACAGCCAACATCTGCACCTTTTCAAAGTGCTGAACCACCCAAACCAGTCCGGGCGATAGCAATGAGTACACAGATGCGGATTTTGACGATATTCGAGAAGAATGGGCAATTTATGTGTCGAATTTCATTTTTAGGTAGAAATCGTATTGTAGTAACTTTAACTAATTATCGGTCTATATTTTGACATGAATTGTTATGTAATAAATTGGTAACGCATGGTTTTGATATATATGAAATGCGTTAATTTTGTACAATTATCAGGTTTATTGTCAGTAATTATGTATATAATCAGGTTTTAAAAAACAGAAAAAATAAAAAAAAAATGATTTTAAGGGTAATGACTCGCAAAAACATATGTCAGAAAAGTGTATCATAAAAGTTAGTCATGATGGTTTTAAGGGTAATGACACGCAACGTGGGTCATAAGTGCGAGTCATAGAAGGATGACGCACAAATGCGAGTCATGAAGCTTTATGATGGGTCTTTCCTTGACTCGCATTTGCGTGTCATAAGGACTCTTCTTGACACGCATTTGGAGTCAAGGATAGACCTTTTTCTAGTAGTGTCAAACGATCGATTCCCAAAAGCAATCCAAAACAAACGCCGATAACTTCAAAACGGACAAACAAACGTTAATCGACAAATTTAAAACGGCTAACCAAACAAAACCAAAACGGCTCAAACGATCTTCAACAAACACAATCAAATTCGGGCAACCAACTTCAAAAGCCCGACGAACGAAGATCCCAAATTTTCAAACTAACAAATTCCAAACGATAGAACAAATTCCAAACGACTTGAGCCAAGTCTTCAAATACCAAATCGATCTTCAAATTCCAAATACCAAATTCAAATTCCAATGGTCCGCTTATATAATAAGAATTACAACCCAAATATCAAATTCAAATTCTAATGACCCACTTGACGAATGAGCTCTAATAATTCAAATGCCCCAAATATGATACTAGATAATAATTCTAATGACCCACTTATCTAAGAATTACGGTTCAAATTCCAAATACAAATCTAAATATCCAAAACATATGATAGTATGATAGTCTTCAAACGTATGAACCGAAGACAAATTACCAAGGTAATCAAACCGGAAACAATCAATCTGATGGGCTGTTGTGACACAAAACCAAAGTTTCAAATAACATAACTCTAGAANACGCCGATAACTTCAAAACGGACAAACAAACGTTAATCGACAAATTTAAAACGGCTAACCAAACAAAACCAAAACGGCTCAAACGATCTTCAACAAACACAATCAAATTCGGGCAACCAACTTCAAAAGCCCGACGAACGAAGATCCCAAATTTTCAAACTAACAAATTCCAAACGATAGAACAAATTCCAAACGATAGAACAAATTCCAAACGACTTGAGCCAAGTCTTCAAATACCAAATCGATCTTCAAATTCCAAATACCAAATTCAAATTCCAATGGTCCGCTTATATAATAAGAATTACAACCCAAATATCAAATTCAAATTCTAATGACCCACTTGACGAATGAGCTCTAATAATTCAAATGCCCCAAATATGATACTAGATAATAATTCTAATGACCCACTTATCTAAGAATTACGGTTCAAATTCCAAATACAAATCTAAATATCCAAAACATATGATAGTATGATAGTCTTCAAACGTATGAACCGAAGACAAATTACCAAGGTAATCAAACCGGAAACAATCAATCTGATGGGCTGTTGTGACACAAAACCAAAGTTTCAAATAACATAACTCTAGAAAACCCTATATGCTAATTCAAAGCCCGCATCTTATACCCGAGTCAAACACAAAATCTAGTCAAAGCCCAACCAAAATCAAAACGTTCCAAGGTTATTAATAAACCTCAAACACGATTGACACAAAAACTATTGCAAACAAAGTACCACCAAACCAGTCGATTCTTCAAACAAAAACATTCAAACTTCAATTCGAACAAACCCAAAAACCAACCAACTTTTTTATTTTTTTTTTCTTTTTCTTCTTCATCTTCAACCTAGCTCTTGATACCACTTGTTGGTAATTCAAAGTACGAAACAAATAACAAAATTCGAACAAACGTAGCGAAAGCTTTATTCAAAACAAACGAATCAAATACAAAACCAAAATCTAATTCCAAAGGTACCAAAGTCCAATTCAAACGGTACAAAAAATTCTAATGACAATTACACGTCATCTTATTAATTATTAATCACTAACTCACGTAAACTTACATATTTACTCTTATAAACTTCAGTATTTCTATACTCCTTCTGTTTCAAAAAATTATTGTTAAGACAAATATCATATAGTTTAATGAAAGTGTGACTACTATAATTTTTAGCCACTTAAATAAAATATTCATCCACTAAATTTTCTTTTTATTGCTCAAAATAAAAAACGAACAATTATTTTGAGACATCCAAAAGAGAAAATATTATAATTCTGAGACAGAGGGAGTAATTTGGTCACAATGTTGTTTTTATCTTTACTTCTATGTTTCTTAAAAGAAAATGAGAGTTAAAGACATTCACTTATACCCTTTCGTTTAAATTTAAACAAATTTATACTCATGGGCCAATTTTATACCCCCTGTGTAAACCTTTGTATTGGAAATGTAGTGAATGTGCGGTGGCAGAGGGGGTATAAAATTGGCCCATGAATATAAAATTGGCTAGTATAAATTTGTAATGTTGTACAACATGCCCGGATTTAAGCATGTGTAAGGTGTGCGGTGGCACATGGCACCCATTTTCTAAAGGCCTCAAATTTCTAGATCTGTAACATATAAATTTAGTTTTGTAAGTTTTAGTCTAGGCAAATGTTGTTTTATGATGGACAAAGTACGTTTTATAATATTGAAAATTAATTGTTTGAGTCACAAATGAGAAACAAAGCTCAGTACCAGTTTTTTAGTGGAGTAAGTTTCAACGAAGAAGATGACACAGTAACCCAAAACTCCTTTTTTTATTAGCTAAAAATTTCAAGTTTAGCCCCTCTAGTATATAGTTTGTCAAATCAGCCATTTTCCAAAGTATTTGTTTAATTAAAAAGTCAAAACAACCAAAATATTTATAGAAACAACATCTTTTATCCTGAAAAATTATACTGATAAATTACATTGTTTAATGCGTAATAGTTTTGTTACGGTTTTACCTATAACATTCTAAGAAAACGCTACACAGTTTCATATTCAGATGAGAGTTGATCTTTTGGATTTAAAGACAAATTTTAGAAGTTTTTGAAAAATTCAATGGATTATGTCCAAACAGGATTAAAAAAAAAAAAAAAAAAAAAAAAAAAAAAAAAAACTACCTCCGTCCCAAAATTATTTTCCCCTTTTGACTTTTTCGGTCTTTACTTTTCAACTTTGACTTTCCGTATTTTTGTTTATATTAAATAATACTTGATACAAAATATATGAACAGATTGAGTTTTAAATGCATTTTCATTTGGTATAATTTTTATCAAAAATTGTATAACACAAACAAAAATATTTATAGTCAAAGTTGAGAAACAAAGACCGAAAAATTCAATAGGGGACAATAAATTTGGGACGGAGGGAGTAATAATTTGTTCTAAAGGGCCACACAAATTTACTGATTTTGTAGCGGATATTCATATATTTTTAAGAGGTGTACAATGTCATACGATGCCGCACAAGGCATGTGAAATCCACGGGACGGTCCTGTGTACAAAGCAAGAAGGTCAAAGTAGACAGCATACAAGCTATGCATGGAAAGGTCCCGATGCACACAAAAGAAAACAAGCTTTAATATATGTCTAATGCACCATTTAGCCGATGTTACATATAGGTTACTTTCTTATGGGCACATGAGAAGATACTGATCCACAACTTTAACAACATTNGTCCCCTTTTGACTTTTTCGGTCTTTACTTTTCAACTTTGACTTTCCGTATTTTTGTTTATATTAAATAATACTTGATACAAAATATATGAACAGATTGAGTTTTAAATGCATTTTCATTTGGTATAATTTTTATCAAAAATTGTATAACACAAACAAAAATATTTATAGTCAAAGTTGAGAAACAAAGACCGAAAAAGTCAATAGGGGACAATAAATTTGGGACGGAGGGAGTAATAATTTGTTCTAAAGGGCCACACAAATTTACTGATTTTGTAGCGGATATTCATATATTTTTAAGAGGTGTACAATGTCATACGATGCCGCACAAGGCATCTGAAATCCACGGGACGGTCCTGTGTACAAAGCAAGAAGGTCAAAGTAGACAGCATACAAGCTATGCATGGAAAGGTCCCGATGCACACAAAAGAAAACAAGCTTTAATATATGTCTAATGCACCATTTAGCCGATGTTACATATAGGTTACTTTCTTATGGGCACATGAGAAGATACTGATCCACAACTTTAACAACATTATCATATAAAAAACCGATCAATTACACGATCGCCAAATATGATCAACATATAACATATGCTGAAAAAATCATCAGATGTTACATACAAGCGATAAACAAACTTGTCACACTCACACATAGTTATCGTACACACAATTATTGTAAAAATAACAATTTAGTAATTAATAATTGGTCGCTTGTTGAAATTAGGTACTTGCTTTAACGAGTGGAGACCGAGCAAATGGAGAATGAGGAGACATAGTACGCGGTGACATCAACATAGTTTCATCATATAATCGGGACGAAAAACTAAGTCGAAGTTTCTTTTGAAATGGTTTGTTTTTCCTATTCTTCGTTGTTGCTACCTTATTCTCTTTCCCCTTCTTAACAAATGCATGTATCCTTTCCAAAGCAATATCAACTGCTTGATCATCCATATTTGCAAAGCAAACCCTAAACCATCCTGGTTCGACGCAGTGGAATGATGAACCAGGGGAGACATTGAGTTTAACATCGTGAATAATGAGTCTCCACAACGCCATTTCTTCGTCAAATGTGGGCTTTTTCATAAGCTTGCGTAAATCCATCCAAACAAACAGCCCTGCATTACTAGCTAAGCAAGTAATTCCTACTTTTTCGAGTCCTTGAGTGAAAAACTTGTGTCGCTTAGCTAACCTCCTAGAACTCTCCCTTAGAAAATCCTCGACAAAGGATTCATCTGAAAGGATTGAAGCTAAAAAATATTGGGTTTGTGAAGAGATTAATCCAAAACTCGACATTTTTCTTGCACAACTCACAACACCATCGTTATACGAATAAAGAATGCCAACACGAAACCCAGGGAGCCCCATGTCCTTCGACAAGCTGTAAATAATGTGAACTAGCTCATGGTTTATTGGGTGCTCCATTTCTTCTAAGACCTCTGATATAGAAATGAAGTCAGGTGTGTTAAAAACAGTCGCTGCATAGATTTCATCACAAACAAGATGAATGTTCTTGTCATTGATAAATCTCAATAGGGTTTTTAGCGTTTCTTTATCCATGGTTGTGCCGAGAGGGTTTGATGGATTTGCGACAATCAAGCCTTTGATTTGTATGTTGGATTCAATTGCATTTTTATAGGAAGATTCAAGTGCTTCTTGTGTGATCTTGAATTCATTTGAACTATTGCAGATTATTGGAACTAGTTGCACACCAGTTCTCCATCTTAGATCTCTGTCAAATCTGATAAACAAAAAAGAACGAATAAATATGATGGCCAAGATTAACAAATTGATAGATTAAAGCATATAGTAATTATACGTTTTAAAGTTAGATAAATTAAGAAATGTTTGAATTAACATGAAATAAATAAATAAAAAATAAAAAAAATAAGCATGATTGATCATGCGTTTATAATATAATTAATATTTGTCATTCACTGATGACTTGGTAATAAGTTGAATCATGTAAAGATCGCAAGATTCAAACTTTGCATTCCTAAATTATTATGAGAATTTGTACAAAAAACATACACTACTGTATAAAGTATCAAGTTTATTTAAGTCAATAAAAACTGATTTTGACTATAATCCTTCTTTTTTTAGGTCAAGTGGGAACTTTGACATGTTTACGAGTTAATAGTCTATCATTTGACTCAGCAGTCATAATCAATATATTATATATGCCACTTTAGAAATTCTTAAAACTGAGGTTGACCAAATTACTTGTCAACAAAGCTAAGCTGGTCTAATCGAAAATGGTAAACTAATTTGACATCTCTCTTGGAATAGAATATGATTACGTAGCAATGTTTTATCCATATCTAGGCATATGACATGGATTGTTATTAAGATGTGTACGTATCTAACTTCCATATTTGTATATATATTAGATTAGATAGTATAATACAATAACATAAGTTAACCATGTATGATTGGTGCATTACACTTATATCCTAAATTTCTCCATCAGAAAATACAAAAACAATAAGGAAGATGATGAGTATCTAATATTAGTTTGAACGAATAGGAAAATCAACATGAGAGATATACTTACGCAGGATAATATGGAGTCGGAATTAGGAACCCATCACCGGGATCTGCCAAGCAGAACATTAAAGATTCACTAGCTCCGGTTGCTCCTCCACCCATCACTATGCGATCGGGATCAAATGTAACCCTATTTCCTCGCACTTTTCCCATAAAATGTGCTATTGCCTGAAAACATGAACACGTGCTATAAATTTTGGAAGCAACTTTATATATAACGTCAAAACCATAATGCAATAATTAATAAATTTTATAATCGAACCAAAGGATTTTATGCCCAGGGGCACCAAAGGGGCCAATCAAAAGGTTATGTGATCATCTTCCATATATTAAGGTATAGATCGAGTAGACTCTGTGTGTGTGTCTTTGACATTATAAAAACTAATCTGCATGCATTTGATAATACGAGTATTACCTTTCGGAACTCATATAAACCATGATAGTCTTGAAAATTTGCAATATCCTTAAATTGGTCGACTCCATCTTCGGTACAAATGGATGATTTAGGGTTCTTCACAATCCATTTCTCGATTAAATCAGGTGAGAGCTGCAAGAGAAAATAAATCAATGTATTACTCTAATTATCTCGCTATTCTAACCTTACCTTTTTCATGCATGCACAATTATGTAAACTTCAACATAAAGGGGAGAAAAAAAAAAAAAAAAAAAAAAAAAAAAAAAAAAAAAAAAAAAAAAAGCAAACCTGGTTTTCTGCTAAACCCATTTGTATAACACCATTCGGGTTTCCAGTAAGATGAAATGGATCTTGATCATAAGCTTTCCATCCATCAAAGTATGGTGAATTCTCTCCATGTTGATTACTTGTTGCAATCTTTGACAAAAGGTTTATGTTTTCTTTCAAGGACACCATACTCTGTGTGTGTTTACGTGGGAATTTTTAAATTTGTTTTGTCACAAGGTTATGAAGATGGTATGGAAGACATAGAGATATATATAGTTGCGGGCATGCATATATAGAGTTGTGTGTGTGACTTGCATGCTTTTCAGTGTGTGTGGAATTGACGAAAGACAGAAATTGAACTTTCAAATTAAGTCCATCGTTTGTTCAAAAAAATAAAAAAAATTAAGTCCATCGTAATTGCTTGCGTGAGCGAACCACGTAAAGCAAGTATATAGCAAATAAATTCAATGCGCCAAGTCTTTTTATTATTCTACTATAATACAGTATATATAAAAGTCTTCGCAATATTTCTTCTAACCTTTGACTTAAAAATATTAGCAAACTACTAGTAAAGTTCAATATACATGAAATATATTATATCCATTCTGGTTTATGAATTGAACTAGTGTTTTTGTTATTGAATGACTTTAAAGTCAAAGAATTTATATAGTGCTATAGTATTAGGTAGATTGTCGCAATTCTTTTATATTTATCGTTTAATGGTACGTATAGCTAGCTGAAACTGAAGATAAAACTTATACAAACCAGAGTTAGAACTTTTATTTCTACTAATGTAACGGGTGTTTCACAAATACTCGCGCAAAACAACGATGCATAACGTTAAATACAAGCAATGTGGCGTTCATTCACCCAAAGCTTTTATGCAAGAGCACTAATGACTCTCTTTAGAAAGAAACGAATGCAAGGAACAAGTCTTTCCTTTCTACTGGTTATTGAAAGCTCTCAATCCCCCCACCCCCTCACCCGCGCAAAACAACGATGCATAACGTTAAATACAAGCAATGTGGCGTTCATTCACCCAAAGCTTTTATGCAAGAGCACTAATGACTCTTTAGAAAGAAACGAATGCAAGGAACAAGTCTTTCCTTTCTACTGGTTATTGAAAGCTCTCAATCCCCCCACCCCCCTCACCCGCGCAAAACAACGGTGTATAACGTTAAATACAGGTAATGTGGCGTTCATTCACCCAAAGCTTTTATGCAAGAGCACTAATGACTCTCTTTAGAAAGAAAGGAATGCAAGGAACAAGTCTTTCCTTTCTAGTGGTTATTGAGAGCTCTCAACCCCTTTCTACTGGTTATTGAGAGCTCTCAACCCCTTTCTACTGGTTTTTGAAAAGTTTTCAAGTTTAGAAATGATCAAAAAAAGACATAATTTAAGTTATTAAATTTTTAAAAAGTTGTCAAGTTTAAAGGATAATTAAGAGTAATTTAGACAAACTGCATTAATTTAAGTTTTAAAATTTCTAGATACAAATATCAAGAAAGATATACATTTTTTTATAAGTAGTAGAGACGATACATACGAAAACCTTTAAACAAACATAAAAATCTCATTCTATAGTTATTATTGTGATTGGCAATTTTAGAAGTTTAAGCCATTTTCTAAATTATTTTGAGAACTTTTTAAAATAAGAGCTTGTGAGTTTCACAAACTCCAAATATTTGTTGCAAAAATATAGTTTATGTCAAAATAATATTAAGGTCATTTTAGAAGCTCAATTTCTAGTAAGAATTCCTCCTATCACACCAAAAATGTATAGTAAGTTAGTAACAATGCAATTTCTACATGATAACTTGTTATTACACGACTAAAGGGCTTTTTGTCTCAATGGTACCCGGAGCTCAAATACAGATCAAGGTATAAGGGTAACCGGAACTAGAAAATCTGTATATAATTGACGAAAGGCAACCGGAGCTAGCAAATTTTTAAGTCAAATGGTTGTGGGTTCAAAGTCTTGCATTTACATGTATATTACTTAGTTAATTATGTATATTTCAAGCTGAGAATTTCGGCCGGCCTATACAATTTGGAAGTGTTGATTTGCCGTACATGCAATGTATTTGCTAAGGACCTGATTATATACAGATCAAGGTATAATAAGGGTAAATTTATGACCACATCGACTGCTTTTTTCTTTGTTTTCTTTTCTTTCTTTTTTTATCAATTGTAGACGAATTTTTGTGTTGAAGCTAGGTTAGAAAAATCTCTGATCGAATTTCTATGCTTGAAAGTCATCATGGTTGATGCTTTTTTTTTCATATTGTAATAGTGGGAAAATGAATAGGGAAAGTATGAACGATGCTTCGTGGAGTTGTATTTTAAGACTCGGAATTGTCATAGTGAATGTACAAGTCTAAACCATGTGGGCTGCGTTCACTTGAAATGAAGTCATTGATTCGCTACGAAAGATTTCCGCCCCCAGACACAAGTCATACAACATCCGTCCTACCTCACTTTCTCCCTCTATAATAGTTAAAAAAGTACACCGTAATACAGTAACTTTTTTTTCTTTTCATTTCTTTCCATGTTCATTACCTTCCTATAAAGTTAGATACACATGATAATTACGTTTCTTATGTTCTATAAGGTTAGATACACATGACAATAACGTTTCTTGTATTGATTTTATGTTAGATAATATATATGACAAAAGTTCAATTAAAGACTACTATTTTCTTATATACTAAAGACTAAATCTACCACTTATTTTATATAAGAAAACAAAAAATGGGTATTAATTAATATTATTAATTAAAGATAACCTACTTTCACCTTCATTTTTAGAAAATTACTTATTTTAAAAACCGTAAACCATTAACCTA
This sequence comes from Artemisia annua, assembly GCA_014162995.1. Taxonomy (NCBI): domain Eukaryota; kingdom Viridiplantae; phylum Streptophyta; class Magnoliopsida; order Asterales; family Asteraceae; genus Artemisia; species Artemisia annua. The sequence goes on from LBNU01029168.1 coordinate 25,157, forward strand.
TATAAATTACATCATCGTGACGAACATTTAATTATCTTTCAATAGTACACTTTTTCATATACTTTCGAAAAACTTTTTTATTTTATTATTATTATTTTATTTATTTATTTTATTTATTATTATTATTTTTTTTCTTTTGTATTTTTTGGCTTTTCTCGGTGCAGTATTTTGCTTGATATATCACATGTGATATAACACTAATCTGTAAATTCAAACACTCAACATACTTTCGTAAGACAAGTATAAATATTTTTATAGAACTCCAAATGATTCATCGTTTTGGTATTGAAAAATACATATTCATAGTTGTTCAATTATTTATAGCACATAATTTTTGAACATTCAAATTAATATAGTTTACTCATTGAAGTTGGAGAAAATAGAAGAACTGTTTTTTGATAGTCAAACCCGCTTGATGTATCATATGTGATATACTATTAATCTGTAAGTTCAAACACTAAAGATGATGTCTTGAAATGAACACAAGTATTTGTGTAATAGTTCAAATGATTAATTGTTTTTCGCATTAAAATATAAACATTCTTAGCTTTCCAACCATACATCAAATATAATTTGTGAATATCCAAATCAATATTGTTTATTTGTAGAAGTTGGAGTTTTTTTTTTTTTTTTTTTTTTTTTTTTTGGAAAGTCAAACTCGCTTTACGTAGCACATGTGATATAACATCAAACTGAACAGTAAGTTTGAACACTCAATATGTTGTTGTAAAATGAGCATAATTATTAGTAAAGAACTCCAAAAGATTCATTGTATCTTGTATTAAAAAATGCATATTCTATGCTTTTCAACCATATATATCACAGAATATTTGAACCTTTAAAATCGATACGGTTAATTTATAGAAGTTGGTAAAAAAAAATTGATACTCAAACTCATTTTATATATCACATGTACTACATTACACTAATATATAAATTCGAACACTAAACATGTTGTCGTAAAATGAGCATAAGTATTGGTATACAACTCCAAAAGATTCATCATTTTTTGAACCGAAAAATAACACTTATGTCAATTTCTTTTGTCTTCAAATCTAAAAGTCAGTGTTATATCTCATGTGATATATCAAGCATGTCTGAACATAAAAAAAATCATATATTTCTCTAGCTTCTATAAATACACTGTAATAATTTGAAAGTTAAAAATTATGTGTGGTATATGTTTGGAAATGTAAGGATTTGAATTTTTAAATGCAAAAATCGGTGGATTATTTGAAATTCTACACAAGTACTTATGCCAATTTTACAATAGCATGTTGAGTGTTCAAACTTACAGATTAGTGTTATATCACATATGATATATCAAGCAAAATACTGCATCGAGAAAAAATTTTAAAAAAAAATTATCGAAAGTATATGAAAGTGCCCATCTGTTGAAATATAATTAAATATTTGTCGTAATCGTGTAATTTGTTTCGTATAAAGATTAATGTTTTTTGAGATATATTATATTCATAAAAGAATGGTGAAAGTGAATTTAATTAAAAAAAAAGGTGGGAGGGATGGAAGTGAATGTTTTATGATATATGATTTGGAACATTAGATTAAAATATGTGTGTGATGAGGATTAATCCCTTGAAATTTATGAAAATAAAATGATGTAAAATAACTCCACTTACATCACATGCAAAGTAACTTTATTATGCTTGATGCAAAGTAACTTGCATCACTTCATCTTTCTTAAATGCTTTACGTCAAACACATTCTAAGAATATTTGCCCTTCATCGCCAAAATTGAATTAAACTAAAATCCTACTAGCTTGTAATTCATCTTTGTAACTTTATTTGGCCAAATGTGCTTAAAAGTGATAGTGCAATGGGTGCCGTGAGATGCCGAAGCCCAATTTTGTTCTGAAGTCATTTCACATTAATATTTTTCTTTTAACATAACTCCGTCATTCGCACATTCAAAATCTCTCTCTCTCCCCCCCTCTCTCTCCTCCACTCTCCCTCTCCCCCTCTATCCCCTCTCTCTCCCTCCCTCCCTCCCTCTCTCTCTCTCTCTCTCTCTCTCTCTCTCTCTCTCTCTCTCTCTCTCTCCAATTATGGTGTATGCCAATTTTGCTGTGTGCGTCATAACACGCCACTTTGACGCTGATTGGAGGTGTCAAGGCGTCTAGATCGTACGCGTCACATGGCCTTGACGCCGGTCCATACGCTATGATACCTTGCGCTCTTGTAACTTTATAATTTATTTTAACTTTATGTTGTTCAAATATTTATAATTAAAAATAATAATAATAATAAAAAAAATAAAATAAAAATCCCTTATATAATCTAACTTGAAAATATTTGTCAACCATCTCAGATCACGGGAGAAACCTTATAAGTTCTTGCACAACGTCACAATAAAGTAAAACCCGTACACATTATTGTTGACATATTCATATATCACTCGATCAAGAATACTATTTAATTTTCAAAACAACTCATTTCATTTGTATTCACATTATAAACACGTCATATGGCAACATATTATGAAAGTTAATCATTTATGTCTAATAACGTTGACATTTGACGTAGCCTGATTACTTCAGAGTAATTAAAGAGCCTAACTTGAAAGTTACAAGTTCTATTAATAAACAAGACACATATATGGATTGGAGTAAACATTGAGAGACATTTCATACCCTAGTTAGGGTTGAAGACACGTACTTAATCCAACCTTTCTATTTATGGCTTCCTCACATTTCATTTTCTATCATTATTTCATTATACAGAAACCAATCATACATTTAAAAGAACCTTTTGGCTTACAGAAATATAGAAACTTAGAAAGCTAGAGTTAACTAGAACATGATCAATGATCAATCCGGCCACGTGATGAGTCGGTGACTACTTGTAAACCCACGTACAATTGGCCTTAGCTCATTATTGTACGTCTTATGTTTTCCAATCCCGATGTAAACACGATTTGTGCGTGTCTCGTGCTTTTTAGCTAGGCATTGTAGTGGTACCCATTAAGCTTTGACTAAATCAATACTAGTAGAATGCAAGGTAAGTCTCACATATAAAGGTAAGTCTCACGTATATTTACCGGGTCTTTTGACGTTTTACTCAAAAAAAGGTAAGTCTGACATATAAAGATTTTCTTAACTTATTTTTCTAATGTGTTTTAAACGGCGATTTGGATAATTGAAGATTTATGAATAATAGAGAATGTTTTTATTTGTTTTGTTTATTTATTTTTACTTTTCAATAATTATTGTTTCTGACCTTTTAGCCAAATAATCCGTAAAATTTAAGCCTATCATCACACAGGCTCAAACCCGGTTAAAGCCTTCACTTTTTCAGGAAGATTGACATGACCAATTAAAGTTATTTACAAGTAGCAAAAACTAAACTTTTAAATTTTGCAATAGTTAATACAAGCTCTTACCATTATCAGCAGTTAAAAAAAAAAAAAAAAAAAAAACCTCTTATCATTAAGTAAAATACACTTGAGGAAGAGATTAAATTCATGTCCCATTGTTGGATTATACCTAGGTTTTAGAAGACTCGTCGACTCTTTAGGAAGTTATTTAAACAGTAAGGATTACCAACGACCTTCATTTTACCTGCCACATCAGCTTTCTTTCTCCGGCGACTTACATTCGATTTTTTGCCACAGTAACGGCGACCTTCATCTTTTTTCTTTCATTTTTTTTTAATAACAAAAATAAATTTCATTAATAATAAAAATAAAATAAAATTTCATTAACAATATAAACATGCAAAAAAGATTAAAGACTAATAATGAAAATGAAAATACTATAATGTTATAAAGCAAAAATAAATATTGATATAGTCAAATTGCTTATCTTCTTCCTCCAACCCTTTGCTGCAACACGCGCGCGAACACATACACACACAAAAAGTCACAAACCCAACACAGATACACAAGCCATACACACAAAATATTGCAGGATAGAGAACATGTTAATTTCGGTCGAGTACACAATCTAAAAAAAAGCCAACCGATCGACAGGAGATCTACACCCACAGTAAGGGCGATCGATCGACAGCCGGTCTACACCTATAGTAAGGGCGACCGATCGCCTTGTCGATCGATTTATCAATCCCAAGCCTTACTGCGCATAGCCTAAGTTGGTGGATGGCATTGTGACAGGGTCTAGGTAATACGTTATAGTTTTATTTATCTATACCACTTTATACGTTAGGGAATATATTAGTTGTGGAAAACTAGAAGGGGTTGAATAGTTTACCGCTTTTTAAGTTAATTATCCTTTTGAAAACTTTCATATAATCAAAGTTATAATCTATGATATACTTATCAAACATCCAAAGATATATGCAAAGATGTTATCAACGATATGATAAGTAGCAAGTAAGAATAAGTAAAGAAACGATCAAACCATGACACGAGTATTTATCGTGGTTCGGCTACAAGGAACTCTATTTTCCTTGCCCTACGTC
>LBNU01029168.1:34310-53554 GCA_014162995.1 Artemisia annua
GGGTACAACCACTCCTATCGTCGCTTACACAATATTACCGACACTAAGCTAGATGTCGAGTTCTTTACCAAGGGTACAACCACTCCTTACACATTATGTATTTTGAGGCCTAAAATACTAACCGATCACTTCTACACATGATACAAATAACGTATAAACTATCGGAGTCTATACACAACAAAGATAACAAGTCTTGCAACTTATGAGTTGAAACTTGTAACTTCTCGGATGAACTTGTGAACTTCTTAGCTACATAAGAGAATCACACAAGTCAAATGTTACTGAGTTAGATGAGAGGAAATATGAATAATATGTCCTAAAGTGATGAGAAATTTCTTGCAAGTTGTTTGGTATTTATACACAAACAAGTGTCAGCTCTGGCGGAAACAGCGGCACCCTCACAAGGGTTCCGCCTGTGTATCTCCAGGGTTCCGCCAGAACTGACACACCCAAACTTGCACACAAAGTAAATTTCTCCAAGACAAACAAGGTCACATCAATCTATATCATGCATTGACTCAATGAGGAATACTTCCAAAGATGTGTAAGAACCAAAGATGGTCAAACACATAAACTTTCTATAAGTGCACATTGATGAGATGTGACACTTTCTTTTTAAGGAAGTAAAGACTATGTTATGACACACAAGGTCACATCAACTTATGCATTGACTCAATGTGGAATACTTCCAAAAGTGTGTAAGAACCTAAGATGGTCAAACACATAAACTTTCTATTAATGTGATGTGACACTTTCTTTTTAAAGAAATANTTTTTTGATTATTTTAATATTTAATATTAATTAAAACTATTTAATTACTTATAAAAACTATTTAAGTTAAACTAAATACAATATAATAATAAATAAAACTAAGAAAATGAAAATTTTATTTTTAAAAACTCTAAAATAACTTAAAAATGATATAAAACTAAAAATATGTATTTTTGTCTTTTTTTGAATTTAATATTAATTAATTACTAATTACTTATTAATTAACTAATTAAATAATTTAAATTACTAATAATACTAAAAATGAATTAGAAATAAGAAAATATTTTATAAAACTAATTAACCGTTACAGGAATCCTAAAAAATTATAAAAAGTTTATAAAAACTATTATTACACTATTTTATTAATTAATTACTTAATTACTAACTAAAAACTATTTAAACTAATTTAATTAAGATAAATAGAAAATGAACAGTAATAATTATGAAAATATTTTCTAAAAATACTAAATGAATTATAAAACCTAGGAAAAATATAAAAAAGTACTAGAGATTAAAATTAAACAGTAGGTGAGTTTATTTTTGATTTTTTAATTAAAACTATTTTAACTATTATTAATTATTATAAATACTAAATGAAAAGATAAAAATCTAAGAAAATTACTGGAAATATTAAAAGATGTAAGGAATTTAACAAAATTATAAAAATGAAAATTGCTTTTTGAAAAAGCTGAGCAATAAGCCAAATGGCTTAAATAGAAGCTATCACTTTTGTAAAAGTGATGATTTTTGAAATTTTCTTTTTGAAAACTATTTATATACTGAAAATGAACAACTTTTGTGAATACAATATTTTTGAAACTTAAAAAGTAGCTGTGTGCTAGTTGAAAAGCTCAACAGAATGCTAATTGAGATTAAAATAATGCACAAGCTCTCAACAAGCTATATCACAGTACCAAGGAACAAAATAAGCTAGAAAAACACTTAAGGACACTGGAATTGAGCTAAAAAGCAGAAAGAAACCTACTGAGAACCAGAAATAAGCAATTAAGCAAATCCAAACTAAGCTCAGATCCAAACAGGCTTAAGGGCTAGATAGCAGGCCTCATTTGAGCTCATACAATAAGCTAAAGACCAAACTAAGCCTGGACTCAACAAGTTCACCTTGTGGGTTTCCCAAAATGCCCACAAACTCATAATGAGCTTAAATAATGAGCAAGTGAGAAGCTTATGAAACTAGCTTGAAGAACACTGAATGTATTCCACACAGTGAAGGTTTAAAGGCTTGAAAACTCACAAGAAGCTAAAAGGAGCTTAGAATACAATACACAAGTCCAAATGACCCTTAAAACAGATAGGCAAGCTCAATTTACAAGGCTTATAAGCTTATGCAAGCTTATGAATGCAAGCAGTGGTGAAATAAAGCTTAAAGTGAGATAGGGAAATAAGCAGTTGCAACAATTAAGCACTAAAGCACAAGATAAAGGCAAATATGGACAAATACAAACTCAAACAACTCACAACAACTAAAAACAACTACAAATCTACACTGGGTCAAATGGGAACAAGAAATCAACAAGTTCATTGTTACCGGGCCAGAACCAGGTTCAAAGGTCAACACAATGGTCCAAAATAAGCAAGATGATAAGCAATTAAGGACAAATTAAGCACATGCATAATGAGATGGGACAACAAGCTATCTAAAACAGCAAAGATCTTAACCTAGGGTGCAATGCTGAGCAAGTAATAAGCTTGAGAAAATGGGCTCAACACCCCTGCACAGGGGAGATTTACAGAAAAGTGCTAAAAGAAAAGCACAAATTAAGCAGTTTAGCCTAAGAAACAAAAATAAATAAAAATACTCTAATGAAGATGAGCAGTGAAATATTAACATCCAAAAAGATCAAATCCTAAAACCTAATATTAAACCCTAGAGAAAATTGCCAAGTTTATTCAAAAACTTTTTCACTGAAAATTTTGACTTTTATATTTTCTTGAAAGTTTGACCAAAATGAACTTTGATTGGTTCTAATTAAATGAAAACATGATAATAAGCTATGAAGAGATTATCTAAAGCTATATTAGCAATAATGGAACTGATATGAGTGGATTTGGATCCTAAAAATCTCCTAGTGAACCTGTGAGGTAAATTGAAAAGGAATTTTGACTTTTTATCATATGCACACTGATTTTTATGGTTTTGATGAACTATTGTGACCTCTTGAAACATGACTCAACAATAAACATCAACTAAAAACAACCTGTGACATAGCTAAATCAACAAATCCAAACATCCCCATAAACACTAACTTAGCAGCTTAATGAAGGAAATGGTAAATTTGAGCCAAGAAACTGATGATTTACATTATGTTAAGCTAAGATAAGCCTAAATGAGCATAGGACAACAACAAATAGCATCAACAACTAAAATTTGCACATTATGCTAATTGTGACAGTAAACTAGTAAATAATTGAAAATGATAACCAATGAGCAAATAGACATACACAGACCCCAAACCTACTCTAATAGATCATATAAGCTCAAATTACACCAATGAACATAAATATGACCAGGGAAAAGCTATGCTACGGTGAATGAGAAAACAAAAAACTTACAAAGGTCCAATGCTTAGATCACAGGCAACAAAGGATCCAAGTCACAACCCTATACTCTCCTTGGAGTTCTAAAACCATGGCATTCCACATTCCACCATGCTCCTTGCATTCTCCTTCTTGTTTCTTGATTTCTTTTATTTATTTTTTTTTTTTATTTTTTTTTTATTTTTTTTTTTATTTTCACACTATTTTTGTGGTATTTTTGAGTATTTTTGAATTCTGAATTAAGACAAATTTTTACACCTTAAAATCTTCTAAAAGCTTACACTTAAGCTAAGGAGAGTCCATTAACACTGAGAAACATTACTTTTAACAACTACAAACCATTATGAGATTTTTAATAGAAAATTGCATAACCTGAATTAAGACTGAATAACTTGAAATTTATATTGAAAAACACTTACATTACATTAAGAACACTGAAAACAACTTGTTTTAGCTAAGAAGTACAACTGAAATGGAGAATTAATCAAAACGACATCCTAAACTATTCTACAAACTACTATAGCTAACTAACTACTTCCTTCTTTCTCTTTCTTCTCTTTTATAGACCTTGGTGAGTTCCTGAGCATTTCCCACTTCTCTTTTTGACCATTGGATCACTGAAGCTTCATCTAGACCTTCCACGTGTTTTGGCGGGAAAATTGGTTTTATACCAATTGGGTCTGTTGGAGTGCAATTGGGGGGAGGTGGCATTAATTGTGGATGTGAGAGGGTTAGGTTTGGGCGGTGGCAAGTGGAGAAGGTGGGGGTGGAGATGATGGGGTCTGGGAGTTGCAGTGTCAAGTGGGGAAGAAGAGGGAAGGGATAAGGTGGGAACGGGGGGTGTTTTTATTTAAAGGGTTAGTGGGCTTGGGGGGTGTTGGGCTTATGGACTGGACCAGGAAATAAAAGAAATGGTGGTGGGCTAAGGGTAAATAAAAAGGGTTGGGCTGTTTAGTTTTTAGCTTATAAACCACAAGGACCCATTATGTAAATATTGAAATTTGAGGGACCTGTTTTGCCATCTTTCCAAACTCCATCCAAGGGTAAAATTTGCCAAATTCCATAATCCAAGGACCCTTGTTGAATAATTTTCCAAATTTATATATCCAGGGACCAAAACTGCCAAGTGTTGAAACTTGAGGGACCAAAATGTAATTTCTTCAAACTTTTTACTCAGGGACTATTTTTGATTTTTTCACCCAAAATTATTGCTCAGGGGCCATTTCTGCCAATTTTGAAAGTTGAAGGACCATTTATGTAATTTTGCTAAACTTTCCACCAAAGGACTAAATATGATTATTTGTGATTTCAAAAGGACCTTTGGTGACTTTTTATTTAAAATAAGTGCTTAGGGACTAGTTTTGTCAATTCTTGATAGTTGAGGGACTAAAATTGCCAATTATGCAAACTTTGGTTGTTTTTTCATCTGTTTTTGATCTTTTTGCATCTGAAACATATAAAACACACTTTTGGAATATTTTCATTATTTTGGTGCATTATTGAGTGTTTTTGGATGTTTTGGCAGTTCAAATGTTACAAAAATGATGAGTATTTACACACTCATCAAGCATGCATTGACTCAATGAAGAATACTTCCAAAGATGTGTAAGAACCAAAGATGGTCAAACAAATAAACTTTCTATAAGTGCACATTGATGAGATGTGACACTTTCTTTTTAAGGAAGTAAAGACTATGTTATGACACACAAGGTCACGTCAACTTACGCATTGACTCAATGTGGAATACTTCCAAAAGTGTGTAAGAACCTAAGATGGTCAAACACATAAACTTTCTATTAATGTGATGTGACACTTTCTTTTTAAAGAAATAAAAACTATGTTTTGATTAAAAAGAAATGTGAAGTCTAGTTTATACAAGACTTAAAACTAAAGTGATGAATTACTTATAAGCTAAAGTTTGTACTTTGTCATTAACAAAACTTAGCAAAGATCGTAAAATATAAATAACGTTTTTAGGCGATATTTGTATTAACACAGTTGAATATAGCTCTATTGCTATATGGACGTGATCAAAATTTCTCATTCCTAGCAAGTGCAACCTGTTCTTCTCTCCTGCAGCACCTATGGAAAACACAAATGTTTAATAATGATCTTAATACAGATAATGAAATTGAATCATGTCAAGAGTATGTATTTATGAAATATGTATAGTACCTTTGAAATTCGTAACTTCTCCTTCTTGTTACCATATTTTTGGGCGGGTGTTTCCAGAAACATGAATACATCCTCCTCCCATTTCACCACTTTGACTCATGTGTATGCCACTTTGATATGCTACAAAATATCAAGCCCAGACAGTGCCTAATTGTAAACCCACATGCGCTTCACACACTCTTCAGGCGAGCTTTCCAACGCATAGGAATTCTTTTGTACAGGTGGTTGTTATTGTTGAGACCAACCCGTAGTGTCAATTTGTTGTTGGGATGAAATAGATATGTTCTACGATCAAATAAATAAAAGTTTAAGAAATAGGAAAATGCGGCAAAAGCTGAAATAAAAGCTGGTAATGAAAGAAATTAACCGCTTTCCGCTACGCCCTCAACCGATGCTCAAGTTTAGACTTTCGACCTTTAGAGACCATTGGCTACTTCAAATCCAGGACATCACTTCAACAACTCTACATTGACAACAAAAACCGTAAACCACTAACCATTCAAAACATATATTTTTTTTTCTGCATAAAAAATTCATAATGCAACGAACTCAATAAGCAATTCAAGAAGCCCAAAATAAATAGTAATTATGAAGAATGCAAACAAAGTTAAAAAGCATAAAACGTGATGAACCGGGTTAAGTCGATATACTTGTTATTTTGTATCCAGATCCCTCTGTCATATTACACCTGCAAAGTATCATTAGGCTGACCGGAATAAGCAATTAGGGACTGTATATCCACATAAAAAAAATCATATAAATCTTATAAAAATTGAATCTTAGGTCATAATTCTTTTTTATATTCAACTTCACACAAAGCCAACTACATTTACAGGGATTCTTTACATAAAAGCTCAAAGGTAAACCTCTTTTTCTATTCGTTTCTGTATTGCCAGAAAGAAATCAAAACCCAAAATTATTTAAAAGCAATAAGCAAAATCAATAGTGGTTAGAGATTTAGCTCTTACCAGCTCTTTCAATTTCATGGTTTCTTACGTTTCCATGTGCCCTGTAGATTTGATGAATCTGCAACCAAAGGATATCACCTTCAGCATCTTCATCAGCATATATATTAAAAAAAAATCCTAAAACTAAAGCGCATAGGTATCAAACAAAAACAAAACGACACTCAATAAAAAGAAAATATACTCCGTATGAAATTTTCGGAACCGCATAACCAAAAAAGCTTGACAAAATCAAACCTAATAATTATCCAGCACATAAATTTTGACCAAAAATCCTCGAGGGTAATCCTTTGAATCTTCGTCTTCTTCATTATCTGAGTCGATTGAAGAGATATGGATAAGCCGATTTTTGAGTCGGTGTTGTTTGCTGAAGATCCGAACGTCGGCAAGCAAGAGTCGGCGAAGTTAATCTGCAAACTTTGAAAAACCAAAAAACTTACGATCAAGAAGGCAAATAGGAAAGACGATGATCAGATTGTTTGGAAAGTTAAAGTGCAAGCGGTGATAGTTATCAAAAAAGCAAATATCATATATTAAACGAAGCGGTGGAAGGAAGATAAGCAAATGAGGCATAAAACATTGGATCAAAAACAGCCCAACTAAAAGGCCAAAAAAAAAAAAAAATAATTAAAAAAGCTGTCTCAAGTCTAATAGTAGTATAAGAGAATGTATGACTTGTTTTCATTGCTTTCGGTTTTTAGTTTATTAATAAAACCGTGTTTTTAAAATTTTATCTCTTGTTAGGGTTCACTTCCTCAAGGTTTTACCCTAGTTTATCAACCTTTTAGTTTATGGTCACAACATGCGTTGCGCGTCCTGCAACGAGTTGTATTAATCAGACTTCAACTTTTTTTCAAAATAAAAGATGCATCTAACATATATTACTTGCGAACCATCGACTAAATGTAATTTTTAATTTAATGAAATGTAATTTTTAATTTGATGAATTCAAACTTCGGTGCCATGCTAATTTTACGAGTATTATGTAACCGGACGGTATATTTTAGAAGGAATTTGATTAATAGACCTAATACATAGGCCTAATCATGGATCTAATGCTTAAAATACTTGTACAGTGCATGCACTGTACAAGTATTTTATGCACTGTACAAGTATTTTAAGCATTAGGTCCATGATTAGGTCCATGTATTAGGTCCCCTATCAAGGTTCATTTTAAAAAAACCACTTAAACCCTTTTAAGTGTTGCTTTGATTATAAGTTTATACAGTAAGTACTACTACGTATATGATATTAAAAATATAACACGAGTTGGCCAATCTTATAGATATCATTATAATTCCCGTTTCCATAGTACTGTGTAATAATCTATGAATCCGACCACTCAGATATCCTTTCGTGCACCTTTCATTTTCTAGCCATTACAATAAGAATTTAAATGAGAAAGTCACGTGAACTAAAGGGAAAAAGTAAAACAAGTGTTTAATTTCCTTTATTAAATTGTACATGAGGATGAAGGGTACGTATGGAACAGCTGTGAGCTGTCCCCTACCAAAAATATGATTTTTCCCATTTACCACTACACTTCTCAAATGTAACAAATTTAGATTTGCCCAGTAAGTTTCGGAGTATTATGGAATCAATGGTCATAAGTATGGAAATGAGTTTATATTAGGGAATCACTATGTATAGGTATGAAAAATGAGTTTATAAACCTATCATCAGTGAAGACTGAAGAGTATAAAAAATGCCTACTTTTATAAATCTCATAATTATTTTAAAAAACCATACCCATAAATTAAACAGCTTTATTAGAAATGCAAGTCATTTCTTCATCCCATACTCCCACCAAACACACCCCAAACATTCTTTCAGTATACAAATGAAAATCATTCACCTAAATCCACCACAAGCTTCATATAAAAGCCATACAAATTAATTGCTCCAAGGAGAAACTATTGCTTTGACTACATGTCTACATTTACATTCAAATGTACTAATAGACCATTAATACAGGAATATAATCAAGTTCATTTTCACTTTGCCATGCAAGTAGAAAGATAAGTGGTTTATGAAAAATCTATGGATATATATGTAAGGCTAAAAGTCATGGTCATCTTACCTTCACTTTACACATCAATGCTATCTGAGCTTTCTATGTCCTCTCACTTCCTCTCAATCTCTCTCACCTTTCACGAGTTTTGGTTACTTTCCCTTAATCTTTCATTAAAATACTCACTTAATACAAATATATCTCACTAAATATCTCACACACACTAATAAATAAAATAAAAAACAATAAAATACAAACACATTGCACGGTAACCAAAAGGTGACCCGCTCACCTCAATCTCATTTTTTCTGACTCTCACGCGTGACCGACCTAGGTGAGAGTGGTGTTCATGCGTGAGGTGCAATTTGACAATGAACCAAAAAGCAAATACGTTATCACCACCACCACATTACATCTATTAACCAATAGTGTACATGATGTTCTAGTCATCATTTCCATATCACTATTTTTTCACTTACGAAATAAATGTTATAGGCATGCACATAAATGCTAAGGTTGTGATTGTGAAAACCTAATACATAGTGCGTACAAAATTACACATCAATGCTATAGATGCTGCAAAGTAATATTTCTCTATACTTGAATATTGATAATCATAAAGGAGGACAATTATTCATACACGGGTCATAGTAGGTATGAATCATTCCTTGAAATAAATAAATTTAATAATGTTCTCTCTATCTCATGTTTCTTAGTAGCATTTTATTAATCGAATATGGCATGCATATTCAAGAACATGGAAATATATACGTAAATCCAACCTTGATTCAAGGAATCAAAGACGTACAAAATTTGGCCTATTGAATTGAAACCGGACTATGTAAGGACTACACTTTGCTTTATATGTCCGGTCAAAACTATTTTTATATCGCCAATTATTGTCAAAATAGCGTATTCGGACCAAAAACTGAGCTTCAACATTAAACCAATAGCTGAACAGTGCAAGTTTTGGACAAAGTTGGTTCTAAAAACTAGTACTAAATGACGCTATACACTTTGATATACACTCTGATATACTCATATACATTCCGGTTTCTGGTATGATGATGAAAGTTATTAAGCTTAGTTCCCATTATACTTGACCTTAAATCATTTTCATGAAAACCTCCTCGAAACGGAGAAACTTAACCAATTTACATTTGTGTGGCGACGAATTCAATCCCGTATATCAGTCGGCCAAAAGTTCAGAACCATGACTCCACCACACTTGGATGTGGCAAAAATGGAAGAAAATTAAGTTTGGTGTCAATTAAGAAACAAACACAAACTGAAGTACATAGAAACAAAAAGATTCCACCACACTTTTATTCCTCTACTACTCCCCAAGTCAGCAAAGCAACCACTTAAACATAAAGTGAACAACAATCACAAAAGACTCTTCAGAGTATCAGAACCCACTCACATTTATTAATTAACCCAACACACACTACACATTTTCACACACACTCAATGAATCTACCATAAACAAACACTAGTTTCATACCATAACAATGGCTTCAATACCAACATCAAGGTACTTGATAACCCTCTTTTTTATAGCATTAAACTTCAAATCTTTATATGGGTCATCTTTTTATTTCAAGAACTTTGGTAAAGATTCAAACTTTAGCTCAATTCTTGCACTTTATGGTGATTCCAATGTTACTAGTGATGGGTTGTCTTTACAATTGACTAAAGATTTGAGTTCTAGTGTTGGTAGAGTGATTTATAAGGACCCCATTAAGTTTTATGCAGGAGTTCCTAAAAAAATGGTGTCTTTTTCGACTTTTTTCGAGTTTTCGATGTCGAAAAGTGGAGAGGGGTTGGCTTTTGTGGTTTTGGGAGATGGGTATGATGTGGATAGGTTTGATGATAATGGGTCATTTGGGGTTGCTAGTGGGGATGAGTTTAAGTTTGTTAGTGTTGAATTTGATACATTTATGGATGATAAGTATGGTGATGTTAATGGGAATCATGTTGGTATTGATGTGTCTAGTTTTGTGTCTTTGAAAGCTGTGAATTTGTCTAGGGTTGGTTTGGGGTTGGATAGTGGTGATAGGTTGCAAGTTTGGATTGATTATGAAGCGGGTTCGAGGCGGTTAGAGGTTAGGATGAGTAAATTTGGTGAAAATCGGCCTGTTGATCCGTTGGTGTTTGCGAGAGTTGATTTCAGTAGAATTTGGCCTGAAAATGAGGGGTTTCATATCGGGTTAAGTTCGGCTAATGGGAACTCGTCGCAGTTATGTAATGTGTATTCTTGGAGCTTTAAAACACGAGAAGCGCCGGATTGGATGCATTCTGAGCCGTTGGATCCGATTGTTTATAAAGATAGGGAAGGAAATGAGATCCAGAATCATAAGAGAAGTGATTGTGTTTTGAGGATTCTTTCTGCACTTATACTTGGAATCGGGTTAGGTGCTTTAGGAAGCTTTATTGGTTTGTTCATGTGGACGATATTTACAAATAGGCGGCCTGTTGCACCCGAAGAGTATGCTGTGAAACCGAAACCTGTGGTTCATGATAAAGCTTTAGCTAATGAGAAGCTATAGGTAAGTGTTTTTAGTAGTTGTTTAGATGTTATTTGTTGTGAAGTTGTAAATGATTTTGCTTGTGGTGAATCTTGTAACTGTTTCCTGTTATCGTGTTACTATATATTGAATGATGAAATCTTTCAATTTTAATGTTTGTTTGAGTAATATGTTAAAACCAGAATCCGATTTTGTTTAGGCTAGTAAAATTTCCTTTTTCCACCTTAAAACTTACGAGTATATTTTACCATTTAGGGGTGTTTTGGGTTGCTTATAAGAAGTGCTTTATCTATCTATGACATGTTGATAAAGTCAAATAAGCAGTTTTGAGGGTATAACAAAACTGCTTATCTAATTATGTGTGATGACATTTTAAACAATCAATAAGCAATCTCAAACACCCCTTAGTGGGTTGGTGGTGGAGGAAGGTGTGTGGGGTGTGTTTTAGTGGCATTTGCTTTTTGTGTAATGGCATGTAAATGGTTTCTTACTTGCTAACCATAAAGGATAAAGTGTTGCTTCTGATCTGGAAAGATCACACTTTACACTATAAAAAGAAGAGTCGGACTGTACAGGATGCAAGGAATGTTGTACTGCTGCAATTTCTCTGTGATTAGAATACCTTTTGCTTCTGATGATTGCAGTGCTTTTAAGTTTAGGTTTTGCCAAAGGTTTAAAGTTTGACAGCCATGGTAGATGGTGGTGGTCATAACTCATAAGGGGAGGGACCTCCCTACATGGGTTCGACACACGGCCTGTGGGGTCAATGTCCTAAACCTGTAGCGCCGACGATAATGAGAGATGCACAAAACGATTAGTACTTTGAACCCTATGATAGGTGGTTAGGAGTAGTTAGGCCTAAATTGTCTTTGTCCATAGATCATTGATGAACCCATTCACCAAAAGAGCCTTCAAAGTACCCAATATAATGAGCTCATGTTTGCCATAGTACATACAATGAAACTAGTTATCACATGGGCTAGCAAGTGCGGTTTCAACCGAAACCATTTTTGGCATATGACTCAACTCGTGAATCGCCCATCTATTCCTATGTAACATGCCGCCACTAATAACACAAGCACGATAAACAAATGAATATGAAACTCTATATATTTACTATAAATTGTGAAATAGCATAAGCCAAGAAAATAACAAAACCTTAAACTACTCGTTTCTGTCCAAACCCAACCTGTTCGCTTTGTTCCTAAAATCTACACTTTCAAAAAATGTGATCGTTTAATTCTCTTATGGCACGGGGCTACACTCTACATAATGTATGAAATGAAAGAATTCCCGTAAAAGATATGAATGAATGAATTGAATTGAAGGAAAAAAAAATGATCTATTCTGCTGACCGTAGCAAGTTTTCATGGATCTGTCTTTGGTCGAGAAACACGCGGATAGTTTTATTTTTTGATCCACCGCAAATACATCCGGGAAACGGGTTTGCATAAAAGCTTTCTTCTAGCTTCGGAGATGCACCCGGTTTTCTCTTGTAGGGCGCACCCACCCGGTCTTTATGTATCGCTTTGACTTTTGAACTAAACGTCTCCCACGATATCTCACCATCATCGAACTGATCAATAAGTTTAACAAAATGTAACCGATCAGGATTAATCGTCTTCCTAAACCCTTCAAACCTTCTATGCCCTTGAACCGCCTTAGCCATGTTCCCATCATACGTGTAAGCAAACACATCGCTCTCAAGAGCAACATAGTAATCAAGGGCGGCTAAACGGTTCTGGTAACGGTTAAGAGTTGCTAACTCATCGGGTGTCGCAAGGGTGCTGTGTGAATATACGTTTGGGTACTCGTTTTGGAACGCGTGCATGCTGCTATTACCGTAGATTTCACCGGCTACTATGTAGATTTTGGTATTTGCAGGGTACCCCATTGCTTTAAGGAACAAAGCAGCTTCTCTTGGTGACATTGGACACCCTCCTTGCTGTCTTTTTTCTGTGCCATTAATATCTTTTTCTTTCCAATGCTTCACATTATATCTCATTCTTTCAAGTACTTCTGATTCTAGTGTTGTTAGGTTATGGCTACACCCTGTAAATGCAAGCATATCCTTCTCGTACCTGTCGAAATAGAATACAATGGTTTTAGTCTTTTAGAAGTCATATTTTGTTAAATGATAATCTACGTCAGTAAAAAAATGTTGTCTTACCTCAAATGTAGTGCGATATAGGGTTCATCATCACTCCTAAGTCTATTAACAAGCTTTCTTCCAAGGCTCTCGATCTCATCAGAGTAACGAAGAGCCTCATAATTTGCACGACACCGAAGCTTCTGATAAGTCGACGGGAGACCATTGTTGACAAGCCTTGCATCAGAATGTGTAAACTGGATCACCTTGTGTTTCTTTAACAACGCCTTCATTTCCCCTCTATAATAACTCGCCTAAACCATCAAAATTAATACGATATTTACATTCTATTCATTTAGGTAAAAATTCTATAAATAAAAGGAAATATTTGATTGCACATGTATGTACGCACCTTTGACCACGAAACCGGAGCCTTGACATAAGGCTTAACTTTTGCGTATTTTGGTGGTAAAGACTCGACAATTTCGACATCATCTTTCAAGTTGTCGATGAAATGCCTCCAATCGAAAATGTCCTTAAAATCACTAAAAAAGAACCTCGTCAATCAATTACTACTGATGAATTACTGGCATTGTATCATACGGTAAAAGTTGTAACTATGACCTACCTAGGATCCGTCCAAAAAGATTGATGATCAAGAGACGGGAGGACAAGAGTGGCATTCATCATCTTCGCGATTGCCACCATGTCACATATCTGACATAACATAACAGATAAAGTCGATGTTACTAAAAGTAGAAACGGTTACACGAGCGTTTGATAGTTTCTAAAAATAGGAAGTTTTGAGATGAGAACGAGAACTTACTCCTGTCCTCATTTGATTCAATCCGCCATTGGCATGAACGAGAAGATACCCGATTGTCGGGGTGCTACTCTCTGAAAAATAAAACTACCATTAGAACCATTTCTCGAGTTCTTAACTCTAAAGTTGCACCATTGGTAATAATAAAACTACAACTTAAATCGACAATGTATTCACAATATAAACCAAAGAACATGACTTACTGCTTTGATTTCGAGATCTATCGATGCATTGATGATAACGACTGCTGTTTGGTTTCAACCAAATTTCTGGGACCTATAGCAAAAAAAAAAAAAAAACTGTTACAGCTTATAAATCAGTTGTCAAATAAGATACTTAGAATTTTGTTCCATTTGGAATTAATAAACTAACATTAGTACGAAAACTTTTATTTTAGTTATGAATTTAACATGCCAAATGTACTGTTACTTGACTATTTGTATTACGTTTTATTCCACTATTTTAGTAGAAGAAAATAAAGAGAGGTGGTCATCAAAACTACGAATTCCAATATCTATGAAAAATACCTTTTGTCAGTATAAAGTAAACTTTTAGATAAAACGAATACAATTTTTTGTTGGATTGTGCGGTACGATATGAGAACTCTCTTTCAATATAAGAGGACATAACGAACATATAACGTATTTAAATTAACTAAAAAACAAGAGTTCCCATGCCTAGTAAATACCATTTTTTTTTTTAACTCCACTATATGATAAAAATTGATAATTAATCTAAGGGTGACATCTATTTTTGTTTTTTAGAAAACTTATGTCGTTTTATATAATACTCGATAGAAATAAATATGATAAATTATACTTGAGTCCAGCTTTGTGGAATTAGTCTTTGCAGCCACCGGCTTGACTACTTGACTATTTAGGTTCGCTGAATGGCAATTTAGTACTTTATCAGATAAAATGAACGACTTTAAATTTTGAAGCAAGAAAGATACTTTTCATAAACTTTAAAAAACATGAACAAGTCCAAATCTTTAGTCTCAAACATGAAAACTACTAGATTAATCAAAGAAATGTGATTTACTCATAAAAGTTTAAGTTGCACATCAAAACTATATACTCCGTATTAATTATACATTGCTAATAATGAGAAGTGATTGACACATTTTTACGTTTTATCAAGACACTCATGATACAAACAGTTAAAACAGTTTACACTAAAAATACAACTAATTAATGGATAATATAAAGTGTCTAATAAAATAAAAAATGTGTCGATCACTTTCGTAATGTAATGGTGTAATAACGGTCAACAAAGATTTCACATTGAGGATTTATACACGGTTTCTATATTCTATATTGGTGTTTTGTCAAAGGACAAGACATTCCAAATTGAATACTCTGGCTGCCCATCATTGTCACTTTATAACGGAAACTTCCCACTTATTTAATATTTTTTCTATTATTTCCTTGTTTCACATTGTTTAATCTGATAATAATGCTTCCTTTTATAGAGAACATTAACAAACATTGATTATTATTTTTAACTTTAAAAAATTTGGTTTTTACCAACCTTAACTTTGTCTTTACTTTTTTCGGAAGAAAACTTCATTTCTAACTCAGTTGCCTCTTACTTAAGCAATTTCTTTATGAGAAAAATAATAACTAATCTAACATGAATATAAATTTAAAAATAGTCATTGTAATAAAGTTACTTTAACCATTGTAAAAAAAAAAAAAAAAAAATAATAATAATAATAATAATAAAAAAAAATCTGATACGTGAAAGTCATGAATTTCAATAGTCAGCAGTCAATTTTTCAAGCTAAGAAACCCAGAAATCTCTAAACTAATGAATTTTCCAAACTAAACATATAAGCATTAAACACTAATATGAATTATAAACACCAAATAGTTATATACTTGACTAAAATTACTCATTTGTATGCACAGAACTACGACTTTCTAAGTAAAACAATAATAACTTATGTGATCATCAACTACAACAATTCTAATACGTAAACCATTATCAATGAAGGAATATTTCAACATATTAGGAAGAGAAAAACTTACATGAGTATCGAGGGATTTCTCTAACACCCGTTTCGGCATAGAATTCGAGCTCGAAAATGAATCAATATCAGCTAATACTCTTTGTGCCTTAATAACATCACTTTTATAATCCCTTATTATCAACATTTGTGCATTTGACCAGCTTCGACCAACTACTTCTGCCTCCATTTCCGCTACTGGACCATTCGCCATATACGAAAACTTTACAAACACACTGAAACCAACAAGTACAACCAAAAACCCGAGCAACGTACGTCGTAGATTCTTCCCTAGTTTCCCATAATTTCTAACCTCAACTGTCCCTTTTCGGGACAATACAAGATTATTATTATTATTATTCGTACTATAATGGTTTCCATGCTGGCTTGTGGTAGTTGTTGCTGTATTACAGCAACAACTGCCAAAACAATCAACTGTTGCTTCGCAACGATCATTATTATAATTATGATGATGTTGTATATGTCCCATAATTGAGTTGACAACGTCTGTGTCATTGGATGCCGCCGTGACATCAGCACGGCGGCGGTGGGCTGAAACACCCCCGAAACGTGGACTCACGGGGGTGGCGCCACCGGTTGTCATCCAAATTATAAATAAAAACGTATCACCAAATGCAACAAAACATATGATATAAGGTAATTTATAGATTGAACTCGAAACCGGAGGTAAAGAGAAATGTGAAGTTAAGGATCAAGATCGAGAGGAGGATGAATAACAAAAATTTGGTTACTAAGAGGAATTATAGGATTTTAATTCTAATGAATGGATGTAATGAAAAAGAATATAAGAAGAAGAATGTGAAAAGTGGAGAGTGGAAATAGGCGTAATGAAAGGTGGTTCTCATGTGTTTGGTGTATTTATAGTCACTCCTCTTCTTACGCGTATTATGTTATTTTGCTAAATCGTTGAATTTTACGTACTACTAATGTTTTCTACTCTTTTCTTTTTTACATGTGACTTTTCAATGTCTTTTTTTATCGTACAATATTTGTTATTTTGTTCTTGTCTTTTCCAGCTAAAAAGAGCTTATTATGAATTACTACTTTTTTATGCTCTTATTGAATTTATTGGCTATGAAACTTTTGACTAATACCGATTAGAATTAGGGATAATTAATAGATAACTAAGTTAATAAACTATTTAAAAAAGTTTCATTAGTTTCCTCTGACTATTGATACTTTAACTTTCAAAGAGTATCTTGTTTTGTTAAACCAAATTTGGTAAAGAAAAAAGGCAGAAAATAAATAACCTTTATTTATTATTTTACTTTTTTTGTTGTAATAAAGAACCTTTTTAAACTCTTTTCTATTGGTAAAGCAATGACTTTACCCGATGGTAATAATGGAAAGAAAAAATCTAATTGATAAAAGCAAGTTTGGAAATAAGTTAATACTGTATATAAGACCAAAAGGGCCAACGGAATTATATGGGATGTTAATGTGAATGAGTATTTACATTCTAGGGAAAAAAAAAAAGAAAAAAAGAAAAAGGAACAATAAATAAACATTAACAATATGTCTTTGATAAATTTTTCATATTTGGTTGAAAAATATTAAATGTATAAAATGCAAATTACCATTTGAGTGTCTTTCCAATCTGGGGAAAGGTGTAGTGGCATGCCATTTGTTTTTCTCACGTCGTGTATTTGCTGAAGTTTGTTTTGGCGGGCACCTCCGGAGCCAACGCATGCGTTCGGCGGCGTCGAAAAGGTTGCTGCGTTGGATTTGGCGGGCTTCACCGCAACTACACCGTTTGCTCTTAGAGTGACAGATATAGTAACACTATTCTTCAAGGCCAATCTAGGTGGACACTAAATGGCTTGAACTAAACCGGTGCCACCATACCACCATCATTCGCCATTATCAAAGCTATTTTACGCGTACGTCATTCTCTGTTTTTTTTAATTGGATTTTTTTGTTGAATTTGTGTTTTTATTTGTATGATGAGTCAAAATATGTGTTTTGGCTTGAGTAATGAAATAGGGGTATTTTAGTGTGTTGATATAATAATAATAATAATAATAATAATAATAATAATAATAATAATAATAATAATAATAATAATAAAAGAATACTGAAATGACATACAGTAATGTAACACAATATTTTGAGGCATGATACCCATTGCTCTTACTATTCCAAAGACCATCTGTAAATTATTACAAAATTGTTTAAATCAATGCAAAGGCTATTATGAAATTTATTTAATAGGTGAAATTTCACATGTAAATTTTTTCATCAAACCTTAAAATCAAGAATAGTTAAGAATTCATGCAGCACAAAGCATTAACAGAATTGCGTGTCTGGCTTTTACTTGTTAAATAGTCGCACACAAACTTAAACTAGATAAAACTTTATCGAAAAGATAGCATAACCACACAAAGACCGGTAGCACTCGGACTAATAAACAACTTGACCACACCTTAAGTTTATAAAACTGGACTTTTACAGTCTCACTGAGAAGAATCACAAGAACCATTACAATTCATGTAAGAGCATTTTTACTGGTAACGCAATTCTTTTAAAGAGGAAATAACGCACGTTAAATGGAAGTTATCTGTTGTGCGTTCTTGCGTTAACTCCACGTTAACGTGTCGCGTTAAGTGGTTAACGCCACGTTAAGCTGCCATGTTTGTAAAAAAAAGAAAAAAAATCAGTTTACCCCCTTAAATGAAGGAGTGTTTTTGTAAATTGTTATTGAGTTAAGGTTGAGTTATTGTTGTGGGTATTTTTTTGTGAGTTAAGGTGAAAGTGTTAAAGCTGATGTGACGCTGACGTGGCGCTGAGTTAAGTTATAACTTGCGTTATTGATGTGTTTGCTCTAAGGGCATTTAGTTGACTAAAAAAGAATAACTTTATATGTAACGAGATACATGCATGTATAGACATGTATACTATATAATATATATTGTTAAGTTATTTTGTCATCGTATATATACTAGTTATAATACCCGCGCACGCGCGGGTTTTTTTTAAAATTTTTTTTGAATCATATATTTTTATTTATTAAAAAAACAAATAATTTAATCTTTGTTTTGTTTGATTTATGATGTTTAATTATAGTTTTTTATTATTAAAGATAATTATTTAAAAGTTTTAATCCTATCGTTAATTGCTTCTTATCTATATTTTTTGTATTTATCTTCTACTTGTATTATGGATAAATATAAAATGTTACCTAATAAGAAAATAATCTTTTTTTTTAAATAATATTATTACTAAATAAGGTATGGTTTAGTTTTTTTGAAATGGAAAAGTCCCCACTTGGGGTTTTGTTTTATTATATAAAAGATT
>LBNU01029168.1:57803-72842 GCA_014162995.1 Artemisia annua
GAAAGCTTATTTGGTTTACAACCGCCCTCCTTCAACGGAAGACCGAGGATGTTTATTATATTTTTGGAATTTTGTAAACACTTTAGGAAAAGTGTTTAATATTTTTGATTTTTTACTTTTTACTTTTTATTTTATTTTTTCAAAAACGATAACTTCCCGGGAGAAGGTTCTTCAAATCACAAAACAACAAACGTAAACGTCAAATTCGTTTCAAGCCTTCCCCGGCAGCGGCGCCATAATTGATGTAGTCTTTTTGAGTACGATTTTCCAAAGAAATACTCTTACGAATATTTCTCGGGTCGTTTCCCAGCGAAGGCGTGAATGGAATCTTAGTTCTCGATTTGTGATTCGTGAAGTTAACAAGAGAAATGATTGAAATTGTGACTATGAAAAGTGAAAAGAAATTGAAAAGCATATAAAAGAACACAAGAAACTATTACGAAAAGAAATCTAAGTCTAAAACGTAATCTAAACTAAAAACGCGTAACTAATTAGAAAACTACGTAAGTGCGCAAAATAAAACGTAAAATCTGAACTAGACTAAACCTACGGGCGTGAAAATAATTTTCCTATGTTTTATTTGATAAAAGAAAATTTTAGAGAAAAGGAAAAAATTTTTTTTTTTTTTTCTTTTTCTTCACTTTTTATTTATTTATCAAGACTTAAAACTAATTAAACTAAAATAAAAAGATTAATAATAGAAAATGAATTTATAAAAATATGAAATTTGGCAGGTAATTATTACTCTTTAATCAAAATCTAAAAAAAAACACTAATAGTGAATTTGCTTTTAGAAATAAGCAGAAAATAAGCCTAACAGACTAATAAGCATAAAAATGGAAAATGGGGTAAGTAATAAATTTTGCAAATGATGTTTGAGAAATCCCTAGGGTGCTACTGGTTATGTTGCGTGTGTGTGAGGTGTGGGTAAGGTTAAGGTCAGGGGTTCGAGTCCCCTGCCTTACCTTTTTGCAAAAACGATTTATTTTGCAAAACTAATTTTTGAAAAAGCTTTATAATATAAAATAAGCACTTTATGTGAAAGCTAATTTTATTAAATCTACAAATAAGCTAGTATATCAGCAGAAGTAGGGACAAGTTTGCTCAACCTAGAAGAAAATCTAAAAATCTCAACTTAAAGTGCAAAATTAAACTCCTATAAGCTGATACAAATCCTAAATAAGCTACAAGCTTCTAAATGCAATCTAGAAGGACTACCCTATCTGATAAAGAAGTAAACCTAGATAAGCAGATCAGCAGAAGACATAAAAGAAGCAGATAAAGCAAAGAATTAAGTAAAAAGGCAAACAAGCTATTTCAAGAAGTGATGCAAAACAGTCCTAAGGGGCAATTATAAGCTCAAGCACAAGCTTCTAGACAACAAGCTAGCACTTCTAATCTAGAAATCCTATTAAACTAGCAACCAAAGAACAAGCTCACTAAATTTCAGGCAGATATAAGCTTTTATGAGCTAATTAGAGGCTAAGGAAAAAGAGTAAATTGAGAAAGTTAAGAGAAAAGTGCTGGTAGCAGAATCAATCCAAGGGGATTTAACGGGCTAACTTTAAGCTATAAGATGAACCCAAAATCGAAAGTAAGCTTACTACATAGAAATCTATACTACCAACTACTTATGCAAGCAATACAGAAAGCTAAATCTAACTGAAACTATCCTAGAATTGAGATTGAAATGGGCTTACTGAGATAGTTGGTACAAAATGGGTACAAATTAGGCTAAACTGAGATTTGACAAAGAAGGCATCAATACCAGATTATGCATTTATTTATTATCCTATATTGAGCACAATTAAACACCTCAAATGGTTCCAAACAAACTTGCTCCACAAAAACTACTCTAAAATGACATAAACCTTCAATTTCAATCAACTGATGCAAAACCTTAAAAACTAATGGAAACTGATTAAAATCAACTAAAACTACTCTTAATCACTAATGAAAGCTTGAACAATTTGATTAAATGGCCAATTCAGCTTAAGTCAACCTATAACACCTTATTCCAAACACCCCTGATGCTACTAAAATGAAGATTCTATGAAGCTAATGAGAGTTTAAATCCGCAATACCACAAGACAAACTCATACAATGACCCAATCAGCAGAGATTAACTCAAAATCACAGAACTAAACAACAATTACCACAGATTCACCATTATGCTACTATTGAACATATTATATTGAGCAAACCATGAAAATGAATGAAACTAGCTACACAACGGCTTCAACTAATCACATAAACTCACATATGCATATATCAAACTCAAAAATCAGTAAACAACCAGAAGATAAAGGATCTACACTAAAAACTCTTAAAATGAAATTAAGTACTTAGAGATTGAAAAGAAAATCTTACAGATTCAATTACCCTAACTGAAATAGGGATTCATTCACAACTAAACCATAGCCTATCTTTAAGATAGGCTCAAATCTCATCTCTGCAACCATACACCACCTCAGTATCATGAATCAAACACCATTCCATTATCTTCATCATTGAATTGACTTTTGTTAACTAGAACAAGTTTAGGCAGAACTGAATTCACAACTAACTGCAAGCTGCTGGTTAAGCTAGAAAGAGCTTCTGAGACAAGATTAAAAGCTATTGAAAAGGAATTTAAGAGCTTAAAACAGATTGGTAAAGCTAAAAGTAATTGGAGATAAGGTAACTTCAAAAGTAAAACTGAAATTCTATTAATAGTTGAAATTGATTACAACAATTTTAAAAACAAAATAGAAAAGCTTAAATCAAGCTACTACAAGCTACTTAAAAAGCTACTACTAAACTACTAGATTACCCTAAGCTACTCCTAATGACTAACAGCCTCCAACTGTGAGAGAGATCCTCTATTTATAGCCTCGAGTGAGGGTTGCCTGAGAATCATCCAGAATCAGCATCATCCAGCGAATATTCCAATTAGATTCCATGTGACGTCTAAGCACCAATCAAAAACCTGGAATCAGCCTCATGACGCGTCTTGACCAATCAAAAACCCCCACGTGTCATTCCCGTTGTCAGGAGGTGTCAGGGTGTGTGGATTTGTCCATAATACCCTTAATACGAGGTAACTTGGGGTGGAAGTGGGTAATTGGTGATTAGGGTTCTTGGGATTCTGGTAAATGGTGAATTGGGAGAAAAAAATGAGCGCGTTTTATTTTTTTATTGTTATTTGTTTCGGGTATAGTGGGTTTTGGGTTTGGTTTAAAAAGGTTAGAGGGCCTGATGGGTTAAATGGTATTTTGGGCCAGGGATTATGGATATTGGTTTAATGGGTTATAAGGTTTAGGATTTATTTTTAGATTCGGTTTAAGGTTAAGGGACTAAACTCGCCAATATTCCAAAATATTATCCAAGGGTTGTTCTTGTCAATCTCTGATTCTTGAAGGTTAACTTTGACCATTTTGAACATAATCATTGATCAAGACTTGTAAATTGCTTCCCGGTTCCGGCTTTTTATACTCATTCCAAATTCTCGTGCTCATGTTGTCGGTTTTCTTGATTTCTGTCCATTTTTCTAAATATCCTAACCTGCACATCACAAACACAAAAACAAGTATATCTTTGGCATTCGTTAGTGTTTTTGGTCTTTTTGATCTTAAATTGGTAAATAAAAGATATGTAATTTAATACATATCAAAATCCCCCAAACTAAGATATTGCCGTGTCCTCACGCAATGGGATTCAATCACGCTTTAGAGATAAATAATTTCATAACTCTTTTTACTAACTTTGGAAAGTAGCAAAATATTCGAAAGAGATATGAAGCCATTTATTCCCTTAAACGCCCCGTTTTACCATTTTCTTTATTCCTCCACTAATTACACTTATAACTTACGAACTTTTTGCAACTTTATTCACGTGACGGTGTATCGACTTTCATTATCTTGCGACAATTATTAGGTTCATCGAGTAGAAACTCAATTCATAGAATAGTGACCAAAGGATAAAATTCGTCATCCTTGATTTTTCACGAGTTCCCAAACTAAGCTTATGAACGAGATCACCATTTATTTACAAGTTAGATGTCAATACTACTCATCGTAGTTACTTGTGTAAAAACCCCTTGTTCCCAAATCTTAGTGTATCTAGAATTTTTTACTTATGTTGAGAAATGAATTTCTCATGTTTCTCGTTCCAATATGAGTTAGTCCGATAAAGATACCAAGAATCCTAACGCTAAGTAGTTATCGATCTTCTCTTAAGAAGGTTTGCTCGAAAAATGAGGTCCACATCAAGGATACTGGATACATACATAGACTTTGGAATACATCAAAATAGACATAAGTTGGAGAGTACCATCACGTGCACCTCATGCGCCCGATCTAGGATCATTCGCATGCACCTCACGTGCTACCAACTTTAGTCTTAACTCTTAAGCTCATAATCCATAAATCTCAACATAAATCCTTATTCTTTCTTTTGATTTTTTCACTTTTTTACTTTTTCTTTTTCTTGCCTTAGTAACTTCTCAACTTCGAACCTTCACGGTTTCAATCCAAGACCTACCGCCAACTGCTAAGGTTAGAATGTAGGATCCAAGGTCCGATCTCAATCCGAAGTCTCAAAGTACCTTAGCTCTTATGAATACCGGGCTTTAAAGGGTAGCTCCGAAAACCACATGCGTACTACGCAATACAACGTAAAACAATACAATACAACTCAATACGATGGGGTGTATCCTTGATGTGTACCCAATTTTTCAAACAAAAATTCTCTTAAGAAGATAAAGAACTAAATTTCGTCAAAACCGAAATATCTTTAATTATTATACACAAGATATGGGGTGAAACAAGCTGATGGGAACGAAAAAGCCACAAGTTCCTTCGATGAGCTTTAAAGAGAACCACTACTCCACGTATGGCATCTAACTTCTAAATAAACACTATCATTTCTCGCTCTTCGCTTTTTTAAAGTTCTCAAATAATGAGTACTCGCGAATACTTAGCCGATAATCAAGCCACGCATATTTAAAGTCAAATACGGAAACTTGCAAACTCTAATAAAAGAATTCGCATTTTCTAGCTTCTTATGTAAAAGACTAGCGAAAGCTTTTAAGCTGCGTATATATAAAGTAATGTACGGGAACTTGCAGATTCTAGAAGAAGAATTCGCGTTTTATAGCTCCTTGTGTACAAAACTAGCACAAGCTAATGTGATCATCATTGGTTAAGGGAACAAGCTAGGGCTCAACACGCCCGATCAAGTCAAAATATTATTTCTACTCTCGCCAGCAAGAAAGTCGACACGGTGTCAAAACACTTATTCGAACTTTTATTCTATTTTTCACAACTTTTCAACATTTATTCTTTTTCACAATTTTTCAAAATTTTTAAATTTTTGATATTTTTGCGGAAAAACGAGGTTGCATGAGTAAACGACAAAAATGAAAGTGCAAGTCAAATCAAATCGAAGATTGACCCCCCCAAACTAAAACGAAACATTGTCCTCAATGTTTGAAAAGGTAAGGGTAATCCTAACAAAAATCTAAGGCCGTTTATTAATTATGCCAAAGATGTTAGTCGATAAGAGTTAGGATATATCGTGAACTTCCAAAAGCATGAATAATGAGACTCGAGTGGAGATGAGACAAACAACGAGCACGAGAGTCATCATAATTCGGGAAATTCCTGGACAAACAACACAAACAACCACGAAACACAAGATATGGAAGAGGTCGCCCCTCCTCACGTTATTGGTTAGAAAATAGAAAGAAGATAGAATGATAAGCATGGGGTGCCTCCCACGAAGCGCTTGTTTTTTAACGAGTCGTGTAGCTTAGACTCGCCCCGAATTTACTTAATCTTGGGGGAGCAAATGAAACGAACACCCGGCAAAAACGGAGATGCCGGGGTCAAAGACGGTATCCTCACTCCCGGTGGAGTGGAAAAGAGAAGAAATGATGGGATAAGTAGAGAATGGGTGAAACACTCGGATGATAAAAGTAAAGTCATCGTTCAAATCATGGGTGGGTTGGGTGGGTAAAATATTAAGCATCGGCTCATCATAATCAAAAGTATCGTCCACCATACCAAAGATAACATCATTCGTATCAAACTCAAAATCTTCATCCGGTGGTTTCGCGGGCGGACGAGGAGAAGGAAAATCAAAAAGAAATGAATCATCCTCGTCATTCTCAATACCCGGTGGTATCGAGTCATCCGTAGCAAGAAATAAATCGACATTCTCTAAAAGAGGGTCACGAGACGGATTATCAGAAATAGGCAAAGAATTAATCTCAAAATGAAAGCACTCGTAATCCGGAAGAGAAAAATCAACATGAATAATGGGATTGCCACTACTCGTCTCTTCAAATCGAAAAATCTCAAGCTCGGGTAAAAAGTCACTATCCATATCGGGGATAGGAAATGAAGAAGGAATCATCGAATCAGAAGACGGAGTTGGATTTTTTAAAACTTCGATTTTTGAAATAAGAAGATAGATATTGGATAATTTTTCACGAAGTAAATCATCTTCGATCTCATCGTCATCAAAGTCAAAATCCTTCGTCTCTTCGAACTCATAATCGGAACGCGATTCCTCAACATCATCGATATCTCCACAAGAGCCGTCATCACTTGTAGTATACTCATTGTGAGAATCGGAATAACTTTCAGCATCATCACTTTCGACGTGATCTTCTTCAATCGGAATATCATTCGTATCAACAAGAGGGTTCAAATGAATGTTGGTGTTTTCGTATGGAACATCCTCATCCGGAAGCGTATCATCATCGGATTCGTCAAAAACTTCATTGCTCATTGGAGGGGGGGAAGATGACGAGTCTTCATTCAGTAACCTTTCAAGGAAAAGAATATCCCCCTCTGGATCAAAATAAGTATCATCGATATTAATCGGAAAAGAATCAGTATTAGCAAGAAAAGTATCGACCTCATCCAAAACGGAATCACTTCCCTCATCCGGTGTGAGGGAAGGATGGGAAGAGTCGGGAATAGCTTCTGATATATCAAAATGATCTTTTTCAACAATTTCAGAATCACCGTTAGAATTTTCCCCGGACTCACTTGGGATTGGGACGAGGTTCTTAACACTAGACTTATTGAATAAGTCAGATTCCGTTGCCGGAATAGTGTCAAGAGGCTCATCCCCCATTTTTAGAGAGTCCTCGGGTTCTACGGGAGAAACAACGAAAGCTTTGTGAGGATTAAGAACAATCGTAATTTTCTCATCATCGTCGTAATCGTAGTAATTAAAATTCTTAAAAGGATTAGACGCTCTCTCTTCAGCAAGTAATTCTGCAATAGACTTCTCGTGAGGATCGGGAGTATGAGTAACACGATCATCCGTAAACTTTTGTAGCATTTCACCAAAAGATTTCAGTTCCTCCACAACTTCATCCAACATTTGAAAATTCGACGAACCTTGAAAAGAATCTCCATTATAATACGGTACTTGCTCATACGAGTTTTGAAAAGGATGATTAAAATCGTTTTGAGGATAATTATCAAAACTCGTATTACAAGCATAAGACGTTTCAGCACTTTGGACGTAACATATACAATTGACATATCCACATTGATTACAAAAACATTGTCCACAAGGTAATCCTTTGTCGGATGGATTTCCACAATTAAAACAAGTGAACAAATGTGGTGGTGGTGTCGGATAATAATCGAGAATGTTTGATTTTTGAACATATTCGGGAGAATTACAATTCAAACAAACGCCGTCATGAATATCACTACCACATTGTTCACACGTACACCAAACACAAGAACCTTGAAAGAACGGTTCTCCACACTTAAAACAAATAGGATCCATAAGAATTAAACATAAGAGGGTTTGAGAAGAAGAATCAAATGTGAGAAGATAAGAAGAATATTTTTGGTATTTTGAAAACAAAAATCAAACATAAAATCAAAAATCAAATCGAAAAAGAAAATATTTTTGGGTTTTTAATAAAGAAAACGTAAAAGCAAAATCTTTTTGTCTTTTTCTTTTTATATTTTTCTTCTTTTGTTCTTATTATCTTTTTGTTAACCGTTACGTCAACTGAAACCTTTTCGCTTAATGGGCTAATCGGGTAACAATTGATTTCACGATTATCTTTTGTTGTGAAAGCTTATTTGGTTTACAACCGCCCTCCTTCAACGGAAGACCGAGGATGTTTATTATATTTTTGGAATTTTGTAAACACTTTAGGAAAAGTGTTTAATATTTTTGATTTTTTACTTTTTACTTTTTATTTTATTTTTTCAAAAACGATAACTTCCCGGGAGAAGGTTCTTCAAATCACAAAACAACAAACGTAAACGTCAAATTCGTTTCAAGCCTTCCCCGGCAGCGGCGCCATAATTGATGTAGTCTTTTTGAGTACGATTAACGTTAGTGTGGATAACTGGATTTGGCCGGATCTGCTAATCTTGATTAGTGTTTTGCTTCTCTTGGGGTTTTTGGACTTGGTGTCTATTAACAGGAGTGGACGGAAGAATCGTTTGTTGTGTTTTGTTGGTTAGCTGAAAGGTATGTAATCTTACATATCTGTACATGATTAATTAATATTGGGTGTATTTGGATCTCACAGGACGAAAACAGTGTTGTAAATAAGTCAGATTTGACTAGAGTCCGTCCGGTTAAATAATTCTTTAAAATTACTATATGTTATATTGTCGTTTTCCATCAAAACACGTATCATAACCATCTCTGATTTTCTTCTTGAAGATCGAGGGCAAGTCAATATCGTATTTAAGAAGGTCATCCTTTAAGTTGGAAATGCGGAACCAAGGACACATCTTGGATCTAATGGACAAAATATCAATAAGCCTGCCATATTGACCATGTAGAGAATGGATCGCTTTGCACTAAAGAGTGTCTTTTTAGGTGTGAAACCTCCGCCACTATTTCAAAAGCATAGCATAGTTGCTAGAGTTGAGGTCACCAATACCAAGCCCACCTCTGGAGATTGGAGAAATTGCTTTATCCTAAGCAATCCAAGAGACCTTGTTTGCGTCCGTGGCACCTCCTCAAAAGAATTTTCTTCTAATTCCTTCAAGCTTTTGAATGATAGTCAAAGGAGCCTTGAAGGTGGAGAAGTAATAGACACCAAGGGTACCAAGGACACACTTAATTAAAGTAAGCCTTTCACCATTTGAAAGAGACTTCGCTTTCTAACTTGAGAGTCTCTTGTGGAACTTGTCAAAAGGATGCTCCAAATAGCACATCTTGACATCTTAGCACCAATTATTGGGAGACCCAAGTAGACAAATAGTTACATGGAAAATGGGAAGGAAGGCATCCAATGGTAGAACCTAAAGTGTTGATTCCTAGAGAGTAGAGACTACGCATATACAAATTTGTTGAAGAGAATACACATGTACATAAGAAGATAGGAGATAACTCAATAAAATGACATTTTGCATCGATATATATTTTTCTTGGATAATTTAGTTGGTATATCGATCTGATCATGATTTAAGATGGACATTAGCTTCAACATTGACTTTGATTCATACATTCAAAACTAGCGTCAACATTGACTTTGATTCATTTGTTAACACTAACACCGTACCGAACCTATAACGCTTTCCAAATCCTAACATGTTACATGATATAATCATAAACAAGAGAATGGATCGTACAACCAAACTATTCGGCGTCTTTAACTAGATAGACTTTTAAAGGAGGTAATACTGAAGCTACTACAACACAAGCTCAAGCTCATCAGGTTCACAGTGTACAAGTGATGTGAGTATAATGAGTACGATATTCCAAAGAATTATTTGTGGAAATAATTCTCGGGTCGTGTCCCGACGAAAGCGTGAATGGAATTTTGATTCCGTTGTGTGATTCGTGAAATGAATAAGATTTAAAAGATGATTTTTGGATTCTTATACTACAAATATGAAATAACAATGAGAAACAACTAATTAAGCAAAAGGTACAAGCATATCAAGCATAAACTACAAATTTATAAACGCAAACTAAAAATTACGTCTACGTAACACAATAAAACGCGAATTCTAAGCTATGTTAATCCTACGGGCTCAAATGTAATTTTTTAAAAATTAAAAATGATAAAAGAAAATTTTAAGAAAAAGAAAAACATTTTTTTTGACTTTTTATTTATTTTCTATGAATTAAAATCTATTTTTGTATTTTTGTTTAATAAAAGTAAATCAAACTAATTTTAAAATGAAAAATTATTCTACAAACTTATTTTCTAAAAATCTTATTAAAATGAAAATGAAATTTAGAAATAAAAACAGAAACTATTTTTGTATTTTTGTGATTTATTTGGAAATTAAAAATGATTTATTATTCTAAAATCTATTTAAAAATAAAAAGAAATAGCAAATGAATTCAGAAAATTATGAAATTTTTACAGAAAATCTAAAATGTAATTTGAAATCTAA
Organism: Artemisia annua; assembly: GCA_014162995.1. Lineage (NCBI taxonomy): Eukaryota > Viridiplantae > Streptophyta > Magnoliopsida > Asterales > Asteraceae > Artemisia > Artemisia annua. The sequence goes on from LBNU01029168.1 coordinate 68,189, forward strand.
GAAAAATATAAAAAGTGGAAAAATAAGCTGGAAAGTGCTTATTGGGCTTATAAACTGCTTATTCAAGTGCTTATTGATAAGCACTTGTAACAAAATTATGTAAAACTGCTACAGAAGGTCTAAAGTACTCAAATGAGTCCCAACTAACTGAAATCAGATCAAAGATGCACACAGAACAGTTACTAGGATCAATTAAGCAGTTATAATAAGCAAAACCAATAAGCATTAAAGCACTAAAAGAAACCAGAAGTTTAGAGACCAAGAAAAACACTTAAGAAAACTCAATTATACTCAGAACAACAATTAAACTCAGAATCACAAGTAAAATATCACTATTTCAAATCTATGTGAAAAATCAGCAAACTAGTGTTAACCTACTAACTTTGGAGACCTAATAAGCAGTCCTAATAAGCTAATTTCTAACATCTAATGGGGGCAAAAGTGAGTCTACCAAGCTGAGAATCTAAAATCATTAAAAGCCCTATGCCATTGGCCTAATTGACCTCTAAATTGATGAACATTCAGCAATATAAAATACATGTAGGGCTGCAAGTGCTAAGTTCAAGCTGACTTTATATAAATGCAACTCAAGTTGACCAAAGTGAGGTTTATACTACTCTAATTGATCTAATTAGTTGTTATAGGCTAGAGTAACACTGAAATAAGCATACAATACCACTTATGAAACAAATGGAATGACTGAATACCCAAATATTACAACAGTTGACTGTTTAGGAAAGATTTAAGAGCATGTTGACTTTTACACTAATAACTATCTGATTTTATTCATGTTTTACTCTAATTATACCCTAAGTGAAATGTCTAAACAAGAAAAACATACTGAATCAAATGTTTGCTCTATGAAATATGCTGAACCAAACACCCCTTAATATGCAATTAACTCTATCAAAAGGAAATCTAATGCTGATAACTACTAAACCAGAGATCAAAACAGATAAATTGTCACTATATGAAGCTATCTCAACACTAAAATTCAACAACTAGTAAGCAGAAAACAGAATCACAGATTTCACTAAACTACAAGCACTATTAACTGAGATTCAATATAATAGCAACATGAATGATCAGTTAAGCTCATATCACATACACTTCTAGAACCTCATCAAATATCAACAATTAATGGCAGGACTGAGATTCACAGATTCACTAAAACTGAAGCAATATGAGACAAATTTCCACACAGTAAGCGTACAGATAATCAAAAAAAACTCTCTAATCAAGAATAAGCAGAATTCAAACATCGAACTAGCTAACACAGTCAGATTTATACTAATCAAGCAGTATGCAATAGGAACTAAAATGGATTAAGGACTTACAGTCATTATGACCCTAACTGAAATAGGGATTCATTCACAACTAAACCATAGCCTATCTTTAAGATAGGCTCAAACCTCATCTCTGCAACCATACACCACCTCAGTATCATGAATCAAACACCATTCCATTATCTTCATCATTGAATTGACTTTTGTTAACTAGAACAAGTTTAGGCAGAACTGAATTCACAACTAACTGCAAGCTGCTGGTTAAGCTAGAAAGAGCTTCTGAGACAAGATTAAAAGCTATTGAAAAGGAATTTAAAAGCTTAAAACAGATTGGTAAAGCTAAAAGTTATTGGAGATAAGGTAACTTCAAAAGTAAAACTGAAATTCTATTAATAGTTGAAATTGATTACAACAATTTTAAAAACAAAATAGAAAAACTGAAATCAAGCTACTACAAGCTACTTAAAAAGCTACTACTAAACTACTAGATTACCCTAAGCTACTCCTAATGTCTAACAGCCTCTAAATGTGAGAGGTGAGGAGTATATATAGCTGAGGATTGAGGAAAGCCTTCAGAAGTATCCAGAAGATTAATTCGTGGCCCTTGATCAACTTTGTGCTTCTTCTAAACATTTTGAGCCCTTAGATCAATTGTGATGATGTGGTTGAACCAATGAGAAGCCTTCATTTGTACACCTTGGCGATCCGTGTGCATACACATTCTCTGTCCTTGTCAGACGGATCCAATGATGAAAGAATGAGGTGTTCCAACCAATAAAGGTCTGCCATGTGTCCACGTAGTTCTCAATCCTTCTCTCTGACACGTTCTGCGCACATGGGACAGCTTCTAGAAGCACCAATCATTGGTAAATTGATAGGTAATTGGGGTAAGGTGGGTTAATTTGGGAGATGTAAAATCTAGGGTTCATGTGGGGAAAGGGGAAAGGTACGGGTAAAGGAATTGGGGGGAGGGAATTATATAATTTTATTATTTATTTGACTCGGGTAAACTGGTTGTGGGATGGGTTGACCAGGGAATTCTTGGGCCGGGTTATAAGAGATAGATCATGGGCTTTGTGTGAAATTTGGGTTAGTTGGGTTTATGATTTATTTTGGCAGCCTTTGTTTAAATAAAACCACAAGGACCTAATTTGTAATTTCAGATTTTTCAAGGACCACTTGTGTAAATTTCTGGCAAGGACCAATCTTGACTTTTTGTGATTCTATGAGGACCTTTGTTGACATTTTGAGCTAAAATATGAAAAATGCTCCTCCGGCTCCGGTTCTTTGACACTCGTCCATTCTCTTGCTCGTGTTGCGTTTTTCTCTTGATTTTTGTCCATATCTCACATATCCGTACCTGCACTTGTAAAAACACAAAAACAACAAATCTTTGGCATTTTGTTAGTGCTTTGGTCGTTTTTGGTCTTTATTTGGTAAACAAATGATATGTGATTTAACACATATCAAAATCCCCCAAACTAAGATATTGTCGTGTCCTCACGCAATGGGATTCAATCACGCTTTAGAGATAAATAATTTCATAACTCTTTTTACTTAACTTTGAAAAGTAACAAAATGTTCGAAAGAGATACGAAACCATTTATTCCCTTAAACGCCTCGTTTTACCATTTTCTTTATTCCTCCATTTATTACACTTATAACTTATGAACTTTTCACAACTTATTCGGGTGAAGGTGTATCGACTTTCATTATCTTTCAATAACTTTTAGGGTCAAGGAGTAGAAACACAATTCATAGAATAGTGACCAAAAGGATAAAATTCGTCATCCTTGATTTTTCACAAGTTCCCAAACTAAGCTTATGAACGAGATCACCATTAATTTACAAGTTGGATGTCAATACTACTCATCGTAGTTACTTGTGTAAAAACCCCTTGTTCCCAAATCTTAATGTATCTAGAATTTTTTACTTATGTTGAGAAATGAATTTCTTCATATATTCTCGTTCCAATATGAGTTAGTCTGATAAAGATACCAAGAATCCCAACGCTAAGTAGTTATCGATCTTCTCTTAAGAAGGTTTGCACGAAAAATGAGGTCCACATCAAAGATACTGGATACATACATAGACTTTGGAATACAACAAAATAGACATAAGTTGGCGAGTTCATTTCACGTGCACCTCATGCGTCCGATCTAGGATCGTCACATGCACCTCACGTGCGACCAACTTTAGTCTTAACACTTAAGCTCATAATCCATAAATCTCAACATAAATCCTTATTCTTTCTTTTGATTTTTCACTTTTTCATTTTTTTTTTTTTTACTTTTCTTTTCATACTTTTTCTTGCCTTAGTAACTTTTCAACTCCGAACCTTCACGGTTTCAATCCAAGACCTACCGCCAACTGCTTAGGTTAGAATGTAGGATCCAAGGTCCGATCTCAATCCGGAGTCTCAAAGTACCTTAGCTCTTATGAATTCCGGGCTTTAGGGCAGCTCCGAAACCACATGCGTACTACGCAATACAACGAAATATAATACAATACAACTCAATACGATGGGGTGTATCCTTGATGTGTACCCAATTTTTCAAACAAAAATTCTCTTAAGAAGATAAAGAACTAAATTTCGTCAAAACCGAAATATCTTTAATTATTATACACAAGATATGGGGTGAAACAAGCTAATGGGAACGAAAAGCCACAAGTACCTTCGATGAGCTTTAAAGAGAACCACTACTCCACGTATGACATCTAACTTCTAAATAAACACTATCATTTCTCGCTCTTCGCTTTTTTAAAGTACTCAAATAATGAGTACTCGCGAATACTTAGCCGATAATCAGCCACGCATATTTAAAGTCAATTACGGAAACTTGCAAACTCTAGTAAAAGAATTCGCATTTTATAGCTCCTTTGATGTAAAAGACTAGCGGAAGCTTTTAAGCTGCGCATATATAAAGTAATGTACGGGAACTTGCAGATTCTAAAAGAAGAATTCTCGTTTTATAGCTCCTTGTGTACAAAACTAGCACAAGCTAATGTGATCATCATTGGTTAAGGGAACAAGCTAGGGCTCAACACGCCCGATCAAGTCAAAATATTATTCCTACTCTCACCAACAAGAAAGTCGACACAGTGTCAAAACACTTATTCGAACTTTTTATTCTATTTTTACAACTTTTCAACACTTATTCTTTTTCACAATTTTTCAAAATTTTTCAATTTTTGATATTTTTGAGGAAAAACGAGGTTGCATGAGTAAACGACAACATGAAAGTGCAAGTCAAATCAAATCGAAGATTGACCCCCCCAAACTAAAACGAAACATTGTCCTCAATGTTTTAAAAGGTAAGGGTAATCCTAACATAAGTCTAAGGCCGTTTATTAATTATGCCAAAGAT
>LBNU01029172.1:1586-26143 GCA_014162995.1 Artemisia annua
ACAGTACATTCATCTTGAAGACAAAGACATTACACCAATAGAGTTACACATAAAAGCAAACCTACACCAATCCTACTACAACCTAGAAAACCTACTCCATAGGCTTTTTCCCTTTGCCCTTGTAGTTGTGCTTTGCCTTCTGAGCTTGCTTCCTCTTTTCATCAAAAGCTGCTTGCATCTTTGGACAAGGGAGGAACAACACTTGCATTGGAGGTTTCTCTAGTCTTGCAGGCTTCTCTTCCACAGGAATCTTCAAGTTCTTCAGAGCAGTCTCTAAAGCTTGGTTCAAGGCTCTTGGCAGTTCTTTGGCTAGTTGTGTAGGAGGATCAGCAGTTGGTACCTTTCTCTTGTTGTTTCTCTAGGAGGAACCTATTGAAATAGGAGGAAAATAGCTACTCCATCCTGTTGAAGAATCAGAACTAGGGTCAGAGTAATACTTTCTCTCAGTATCACTTAAATCTGAATCAGTATCTGATGAGGTGTACACGAATGGTGATTTGCTCATGGTGATGTTATGTGATGATAAGAAGTTTATTGAAGTTTTTGGGATGATTTTGTGAAGAAGATGCATATGGATGAAGAGTCTTTTTATAGGCAATTGAGTTCTGTATGGTGAAAGTACTGCTCAACGGCTATGTGAAAGTACTGCTATGCTGACGTGGAGGTACTATTACTATACAACGGTCAATTATTTATGGTAACTAATATTTAAACATTGGAAAGAAATACGGGATAAAAATAACAATACTGAGTATTTATTGGGATTTGATTTTATAAATCTTACCCATATTTACTTAACCCTACCATTCTTTTCTCTTTCATTATAACTTCCACTTCACCTTCGCCGTTTTTCACAAATTACTTTCACAAACCGTACACAAATGGCTCGTTCAACATGTAATCGTCACAATATGGTAGCCAATTTAAATAAGACCGAATTCAATGTTGCTTTTCATGATATCATTGATTTCCTTGCTGGGTCTCCAATCAATTATGCTATTTTGGTTAACCCTGATGTGATTGGACCCTGGATTAAAGAATTTTGGGCTACTGCTACTGCTGGATGGGAGGAATTGGATGTTTGGTTTATTACTGCTAAGGTAGCTGGGCGCAATATTCGCAGAACAGAGGCTCAAATTAGAGCAGACCTTCAGTTTAATGATGAAGAAGGTACTGCTTGTTTTGCTAAACAGGTTATTCGGGATACACTTAGGGATCTTGGATATGAGGGGTCACTTCGAAAACTCACCTTTGACAAACCCTTATTCAGTCCTCATTGGAAGTACTTGATCCATGTACTTCTTCATTGTCTAAGCAACAAAAGTACTGCTTGGAATGAATTTCCCAAAACCATAGCATCTGCCTTGGTAGGATTGGCAACTAATCAGCCATTCAACTTCTCTTGGATGATTTTAAATGGAATGATTAATCACATAAAGAAGAATTCTCCATTCTTGATGTATCCTAGGTTCATACAGGTGTTTTTGAATAAGCAGCTTGAAGGTATTCCTAAGCCTCAAGAATTTTTACCAGTTGTTGTGCTTCCTGATAAGGTTTTTACCTTCATGGCCACCAAGAGTCCTCTCTTTTCTGGTCAAGATACACCTCTTACTGAGTATATGTTGGAGGTGTTAGAGATGCTGTTCAAGAAGATTCAGAGGATGCTTCTGAACATGGAGATTCTGCTTCAACTCCATCTCAACAATCTGAGAAGTCACTTTCTAATGAAGAAGATGTTTCACAACATACTGCTTCTTCACCAGTTCAAGAAGTCTCTCAAAAGACTGTCTCACATGAAAAGATTGCTTCTGCAGAAAAGACTGTTTCTCTGCAAGGTACTGCTCTAGATGACTCAGATCATGGTGTTAGTCAACCACCCACCCCCAATGATTATACTTCCACAGATGGAAATCAGACATCTAGAGGAGATGAGGGAGTGATGGCTGATGAGGATACACCTGATGAAGATGAAGTTATGGACAATTATGCTTTGACAAGAGAATTGAAGAGACTGAAAAGAGCCTATGATGATCAAGCTACTGCTTTGACAAATCTTCAAAAGAAGTACAAGCATTTGAAGAAATTGGTTAAGTCTCTCATTCAACATTCTTCAGAAGGTCTCCAGAAGTTTAAGTCAAAGAAGAGGAGGCTAAGAAAGCTATCTTCATTCACATTGGGGAGGAATAAGGAAGATGTGAATTTGAATGAAGATGCTGGTAATAAGGATGATTTAAATGAAGATATTGTTAATGAAGATATTGTTCCAGATCAAAAGACTGTGGATGAAAAGACTGTTGATCAAAGTACTGATGCTATTGATCAAGATGCTGCTGTTAATCTTCCACAGGCATTATCAGAAGAACAAGTTTTTCATCAAGATACTGAGCATATAAATCTTCAAGAGGATGATACTCAAGCAAAAGATGGTAATAATGAATTGGGATTGGAAACTACTGGTGTTGAAATTCAACAAGATGCTGTTCAAAGTACTGATCCAGGAACTCTAAGACAACACTTAGTCACACCAAGGACTATAAATTTTGATGAAGATGTGGGTCCTTCTAATCCAGTTCAAGAAAAGGAGGTAATGAAACCTTCTAGTAGTGATGATGAAACCATTGCTGAGATCATACTGAATATGTCAAGACCTAGAGGTATTAGTATTTCTGAAGTTGAACAACCTCAAGATCTGCAACCTTCTCCTAATCCTACTCAAGAAATTGATCCTAAAGATAAAGGAAAAGGAATTCTGGTGGAATCAGAGAAGAAGAAGAAAAAGAAATTATTCACTATGGAGCAGATAAGGGCTTATCAAGAAGCTCAAAGTGAAGCAGCTGTTAAGAAGCTTCAAGCAGAACTTGATGCTGAGTATGAAAAAGAAAGACAAGAAGCTGCTGTTCAACCAAAGAAATCAATGACAAAGGCTCAAGAACGAAATTTTTATATGGGCTATTTGAAAGGAAGAGGATACAAGGGTCTGAACAAGTTGAATCACTCACAAATGAAGGAACTATATGATGCTGTCAGAGCTGAATATCAAAGACAAGTAGATGGCATTGTTGGTTATGATACTGTAGAAGGAAGGAAGCTAATGGAAGAAAGCAACAAAAGAAAGAGAATAACAACTAGGTCACAGTCATCAAAGAAGTCTAAACCTACTATAGAGTTAAGGACCAATACTGTTGATGAACTGAGAAATTACTTAAGAGTTGTTGATTTTGAGCTTCCTAAGTCAGAAGAAGTTCCTACTACAAAGTCAAAGATATCTGATTTAGAGGTTATTGGATCAGAAAAAGATGGTAATTATTTTGTTTTCCATAGAGAAGATGAAAGTTTTAGAGCATTCAATCTGCTGGTTGATGTATTACACCTGATAAACATAGAAGATTTGTTTGATCTATATCAACAAATTCAAGCTCATTTTGAAGATATTCCACTCAATGGAATTGGTGTAGTATTGCTGGGAGATTTGACTACTATGTGGGAAACAGAAGAAACTAGCACAGATGATATTTGGAAGAATCAATAAGTATGGGAGATTTTAAGCTGGAGATTCTTTGCAAGTGCTGGTGTTCATGCCTTAGAGCTGGAAGATGGTACAATGATTTACATGCTGGCAGAAAGGAGATATCCTCTTACAAGAGATTTGATGCTGGGGATGCTGGATCATGGTATGGAAGTTGAAAAAGAAGATGAAACAGCTCTAATGGTGATCAATTTGTTCATCAATTGGACAATTTTGAAGAATGATGATTGAAAAATACTGGTATGATCTTAATTGTATAAAATCTTTTGAATAAACAAGTACTTTATTCAAAGTACTGCTGATCAAACAGTACTTTTCCAAAGTACTGCTTGCAGCTTAAAACCAGTTAAATTCTTTTGAAATAACAATTTTTGTGATGTGCAAAATAATTTTTGAAGCACAAACAATTACAGCAACAAATTGTTTTTGAGTAGAACATGGTGTTAGTACTTGTACTACACAACAAATGGTATTCAACTCACCATGTTTAACAGACAAGAAAGAGTTTGATTCATCATGAGGGTGGGTACGGCTCTGATGTGACAATCAAATCCATTTTTAGTTGACAATTTACTAAAAATTGTATGGTTTCAACTCACCATATCTGAAATAAGTGAAGAGTTGACTAGCCCACAAGAAAATGGCTTGTGGTAAAGGTTGTGGAAAATCCATTTATATGGTAATTAGTTCACCATGGTTGTGATCAAAGAACTAACTAGTCCATAAGCAAACGACTTTTGGTAAAGACTACTCAAATCCGTTGATAGCTGATGATTTGCCAAAAATCATATGGTTATCAATGTACCATGGTTTACTTAACCTAAACATTAGCTACTCCAGAGTTAATGGCTTTGGTAAAGAGACATCAAAATCCATTAATTTTCAATGATTCACCTCTTACAGGAGTTCACACACCTGGAAGTGATGAGAATAGTATGAAACTAAATATGATTTGATGTACCTTATGTTGCTGAGTAGCTGAGAAGAGATTAAGATGCTGTAAAGACAAAAAGATTGTTGCTGATAAAGATTGCAGATACTTTATGCTGATGATAATAAAATAACGAGTATGACTTTCAAAGAAGACAATCTTTCCTTGAAGACAAAGCTTACACATGGAAACTTGAACTCAAACAAGTAGAATTCAAGTTAGGGGAGGATTGTTGGGGTATAAAAGATCAAAGTACTACTGAAGACCAAAGTGCTGCTAAAGAGTTTAAAGTCAAAGTACTGCTTGTGATCAAAGTACTGCTTGTTGATAAAGTCAAAGTACTGCTTGAAGATAAAGACTGAATAGATTAGGAATATTATGTATAATCTAGAATATTCTAAAGTTAGGGTTTGTATACTTGTCGTTCAAGTATTGTAAACTGACTAGGGTTTTCCTTGTGCCTATAAAAGGATCACTAGGTCATTATTAGAGATACGAATACTTTTAGAGAAAAGCTAAAGTTCGATATTAGCTATATTAGGGTTGGTTGTGAATCTGTACAATTAGCAGGTTCAAAGTTTGGTTAATATAAAGTGTTGAAGTTGTTATAATTCTTCTTAGCTTTGTTAAGTAATTCCGCATACTTAATAGAGTAATTCAGTGTTTCATCATTAGTAGTTTAGGATTTATCCAAGACTGCTAAACCTTAGACAAGCTATAATAAAGTAGTTTGGTCAGAGTATAACGATCCAACACATCTTCAATGATTCCCATAATTCCTTTGCCGTTTTACAACTTGCTACTTGTAAAATCACATATTCAGTCAACGCTTGATATAGGAAGGCTGTTTTGCCTTATCCTTCTTATCGTCTACTTGCGTGTTTTCCTTAGGTTCTATCGCTTCCATAAACCATGTGCCTCTAGCATAACCTTAATTTGTATAGCCCAAACTATGTAGTTTGTGTTTTTGAGTTTAGGGCATTGGTATTGTGCAACAGGTGTTACGGGTTTCAGTGTTGTTGATGTGTTAGTTGTATCGTCACCGGCCATCTTAAAGGTGTTTATAATCTTCACTTTCTAATCGTATGGGAATTTCTAACTAGTATGGTATTTCCTACTACTACGGGAATAGAAAATAGTTATCCGGGAATCCTAATAGTACATGATCAATATAAAGTTCTCGGAATTTCCTAATAGTATAAAATAAATATCTATACTATCTAAAAATATAGTAGAAATCCAAAATTTGAATTTGTAACCTCATCGTTGTGTTAAACACAAACGTATTCCTACTTGTGTCGGTACATATTATACTAAAATATTCTAAGTTAGAGTTAGTTTACTTGTCGTTCAAGTATTGTAAACCGACTAGGGTTTTCTTGTGCCTATAAAAGGATCCCTAGGTTGGCATTAGAGATAGACGTTTTTAGAGAAAAACTACAAGTTCGATATTAGAGTTGTTAGGGTTGTTTGTGAGTCTGTGTACGAAAGCAGATTCAAAGAGTTAATAGAATCGTTGAAGTTTATTATTCTTCTTAAGCTTTGTTTAAGTAGATTCCGCATATTTAACAAAGTCATTCAGTGTTTCATTGTTAGTAGTTTAGGATTTATCCAAGATTACTAAGCCCTTAACAAGCTACATAGTTAGTTTGGTCAGAGTATATCGATCCAACAAGAAACAAGGAGCTACTCCAAAACAAGAAAACTTCTAGATTGTGCAGGGCAACCCAGAAGAGGAGCTTAAAGATCATTTAATTGTTGATAGTGGTTGCTCTAGAAGCATGACAGGAGACAAGGAGCTACTATTAGATTTTAAGGAATATTTTGGAGGAAGAGTTGCATTTGGGGAGATGCTGCTGGAGGGAGAATTACTGGCAAAGGAACTATCAAGACAGGAAGTATTGATTTTGAGAATGTTCGTTATGTGAAGGAGCTCAAGTTCAACCTCTTATCAGTATCTCAGATTTGTGATAAGAAGCATCCTGTGTTGTTCACTGACACAGAATGTCTTATTCTCTCCCCTGAGTTTAAGTTTGAAGATGATAACTTGGTGATTTTGAGGGCACCAAGAACCAATGATGTGTATAGCATAGATATGAAGAATATTACCTCCACTGAGAGAGCTACATGTTTGGTAGCAAAGGCAACACTTGAAGAGGCACATCTATGGCACAGAAGACTAGGTCATGTGAATTTCAAGAATATCAACAAGCTGGTCAAAGGCAATCTAGTTCGAGGTTTACCTTCCAAAACTTTTAAGACTGAACATTCATGTTTGGCTTGTAAGAAAGGCAAACAACATAGAGCTTCATGCAAAAAGCTTGGGGAAAGAACTATCAGAGAACCTTTGGAGTTGTTGCATATGGATTTATTTGGACCTGTTTCTGTATCAAGCCTAAACAAGAAGAAGTACTGCTTAGTTGTGACAGATGATTGTAGTAGATTTAGTTGGGTCTTTTTCTTGGGATTTAAAGATGATACTTTTGATGCTATTCATGATCTAATAATATCCCTGGAAAATCAATTGAGACTCAAAGTTAGATGTATTAGATGTGATAATGGAACTGAATTCAAGAATAAGCTTATGGACGATTTTTGTGCCAACAAAGGAATCAAGAGGGAATTTAGCATTGCTAGAACTCCTCAGCAGAATGGAGTTGCAGAAAGAAAGAACAGAACCTTGATAGAAGCAGCAAGAACAATGCTTGAAGATTCACTCTTACCTATTCAGTTTCGGGCTGAAGCAGTAAGTGCTGCTTGTTATATTTTGAATAGAGTTTCTATCACCAAACCCCAGATGAAGACACCCTATGAGTTACTTATGGGTAGGAAACCCAGCATCAACTTTATGAAACCTTTTGGATGTCCTCTCACTATCCTTAACACCATTGATAATTTGGGTAAGTTTGATGGCAAGTCAGATGAAGGATACCTATTGGGTTACTGTACCAATAGTAAAGGTTTTCGGGTGTATAACAGGGTTACAAGGAAGGTTCAAGACTGTCTACATGTTGAGTTCCTTGAAGATCAGCCAAACCAAAGAGGTAAAGGTCCTGATTGGATGTTTGACCTTGATGTGTTAACTCCTTCTATGAACTATGTGCTTGTTAGGGAGGAGAATCAAGTTGTTCATTCAGAAGAAGAAGATTCACAGTTCATAGTTCATGGTGTCAATGTTAGTTCTACAGATGTTACTGATACAGACTCTATTGACAAGGAGTAAAGTACTGTTAACAAGGAGCAAAGTACTGTTGAGCAAAGTACTGTTGACTCAGCTCCCATAATCTCTGATGAAGATCAAGATGAACACAATAGCATGCTTTTTCAAGAAACACTTGCAAAGTCCTATGAAGATGATCTAAGACGAGCCTATGAAGCAGAGAAGACTAAGGGAAAATCTACAAACACATCTCACAGTACTTTGGACAACAGCACTTTGGATTCCAGTACTTTAGATCAGAGTACTGCTGCTAAATTTGAAAGTACTTGGACCAACACTGATGATTTTCCTGGTTCATCCATGCCTCCTTTTGAAGAATCAGATGATGAGCTACAGGAAGAAGGAATTTTCTCTCAACAAGGTCCTGATCTCACAAATTTGGAAGATGATCTTACTGTTCCAAGAACTCACACTTCTAGAGTACATAAGAATCATCCTGCAAATAAAATTATTGGTTCTCCTACATCTGGTGTTCTTACAAGATCCAAAGCTAAGAGTATCACTAAGCCCCATAATGCTTTGCTTAGCTTTGTTTACAAACAAAATAGGATGAATCATAAGGATCAACAGACATGTTTGTTTGCTTGCTTTATCTCTCAAGAAGAACCCAAGAATATAGCTCAAGCTTTAACTAAAGAAAGCTGGGTTGAAGCAATGCAAGAAGAGCTTCTACAATTTAAGCTTCAAGAGGTTTGGGTCTTATATAATTTACCTGATGGCATGAAGGTAATTGGTACAAGATGGGTCTTCAGAGTCAAAAGAGATGAAAGAGGTAATGTCATCAAGAACAAAGCAAGAATGGTTGCACAAGGATATAAACAAGAAGAGGGAGTGGATTATGATGAAGTATTTGCTCCTGTAGCAAGAATTGAAGCAATCAGATTATTCCTTGCTTTTGCCTCTTACATGGGATTTCCAGTTTATCAAATGGATGTCAAGAATGCCTTTCTTTATGGCAAGATTACACAAGAGGTCTATGTTAAACAACCTCCTGGTTTTGAAGATCCTGAACATCCAAACAAAGTTTACAAAGTTGTCAAAGCATTATATGGCCTTCATCAAGTTCCCAGAGCATGGTAAGAAAGACTCTCAAATTTTCTATTACAACATGGTTATAGGAGAGGAGCTATTGATAAGACTTTGTTCATTAAAAGAGACAAAAAGGATATCATGCTGGTTCAAGTTATTGTGGATGATATTATCTTTGGAGCCACAAAACAGTCCATGGTGAAAGAATTTGAACAACTCATGCAAAAGGAATTTCAAATGAGTTCAATGGGTGAATTAACTTTCTTTTTGTGGCTTCAAGTTAAACAGTCAAGTACTGGAATTTTCATAAGTCATGATAAGTATGTCACTGACATTCTTAAGAAATTTAATCTCAGTACTATCAAGCCAGTCACATCACCCATTAAAGCCTCAAACTCATTAGGAAAGGATGAAGATGGAAAACCAGTGGATGTCAAGCTTTACAGATCAATGATTGGGTGTCTTATGTACTTAACTACATCAAGGCCTGATATCATATTTGTTGTATGTCTATGTGCAAGATATCAAGTTTCACCCAAGGTTTCTCATATGAATGTTGTACAGAGGATTTTTGGTTATCTCAAGCATCAACCTAAGTTAGGATTGTGGTATCCTAAGGAGTCCCCTTTTCACTTGGAAGCTTTTTCAGATAGTGACTATGCTGGAGATAATTATGATAGAAGGTCAACCACTGGAGGATGCCAATATCTTGGAAGAAGATTAGTTTCATGGCAGTGTAAGAAGCAAACAATTGCAGCAACATCATCTACTGAAGCCGAATATGTTGCAGCTGCAAGTTGTTGTGGACAAGTATTGTGGATGCAAAATCAACTCTTGGACTATGGATACAATTTTAAGAATACTCCTATCAACATTGATAATGAGAGTACTATTTGTATTGTGAAAAATCCAGTTTACCATTCCAAGACCAAGCATATACAAATAAGGCATCACTTTATTCGAGATTGTTATGAGCACAAACTCATAAATGTTGTCAAGGTTCACACAGATGATAATGTAGCAGATTTACTCACAAAAGGCTTTGATGTTTCAAGATTCAAGCATTTGGTGGTAAGTATTGGTATGATAAATTATTAGGCTACTTTTGAGGGGAGGCATCAGTAGTTAGTTATTATTTGAGGGGAGGCTACATATATCATTTAACAGAAAAGAAAATTTTATTCATTAACATTCAAAGTGATTACATTGATCATTCAAGAACCACAGACACAATCCAGACAAAGTTACATCATCAAAACAACCTACACCAACCCTACCCAACCTACACCCTACATAACCTACTCCATAGGCCTTTTTCCTTTTCCTTGATAAGTCTGCTTTCCCTTTTGAGCATTCTTTCTCTTGTCATCAAAAGATGATTGCTTTCTTGGACAAGCAAGGAAAAGCACTTGCATTGGAGGTCTCTCTGGTCTTGAAGGCTTCTCTTCCACAGGAATCTTCATGTTCTTCAAGGAAGACTCTAGAGCCTGGTTCAAGGCTTTTGGTAATTCTTTGGATAGTGATGTAGCTGGAGCAGAAGTTGTAACCTTTTTCTTAGGTTTTTGGTTGGTTGAGCTTGATGCAAGAGGAGGAAAGTAATCACTCCATCCTGGTTTGGAATCAGAATCTGAATCAGAGAAGTACTTGATCTCTGAATCACTGGAATCATCAGAAGAGATGTATATCAATGGGAAGTTACTCATGATGATGTTAGGGTTTTTATGATGAAGTAAGGTTTTTGTGATGAAGAAAAGTGTTAATGAAAGCTCCTTTTATAGGCAAGAAAGTCTTATGGGTTATTANTACTTGATCTCTGAATCACTGGAATCATCAGAAGAGATGTATATCAATGTGAAGTTACTCATGATGATGTTAGGGTTTTTATGATGAAGTAAGGTTTTTGTGATGAAGAAAAGTGTTAATGAAAGCTCCTTTTATAGGCAAGAAAGTCTTATGGGTTATTAATGATAATCATTCAATTATACTTGCCTTGGTAGTTTTGGGGAGTAAATATGGAAAGTATTTAATGTATCGGGTTGACTTTCAGAAGATATTTTGGTCAAAAAGTCAATATTCATAGATATTTTTATCGACTAGTACTTTGCCAAAGTACTGCTGAAAATACTGCTGTGGGAAAGTGCTGCTATAAGGGTACTGCTGACATGTCACGTACTGCTATGTGGAATGTATTGTTCTAACGGTCATATATAAGGGGAATGGAGATACATGCCAAAATAACGGTATCCGTATTAAATGGGATTTGATTTTTTAAATCTTATCTATATTTAACAAACACTACCGCCTTTTTAATCTCCCTTTTCCACTTTCCATCCACATTCTCTTACGCAGTCACTGTTATTCTCAATTCACCCTCTTCATACCACTTCATTCATCCATATCACTTCACAAATGGCTCGTTCCACTTGCAGTCGCCATAACATGATCGCCAATTTGGATAAGACAGAGTTGAATGTTGATTTTCATGCTGTGATTGATTTCCTTACTGGGTCTTCAATCAATTACTCTTTATTGGTCAATCCAGATGTCATTGGACCATGGATTCAAGAGTTTTGGGCAACTGCTGCATCCGGTTGGGAAGAACCAGATCTCTCCTTCATTATGGCTACAGTTGCTAGGCGTAATATTAGGATCACTGAAGCTAGTATTCGTACAGATCTTATGTTTCATGATGAAGAAGGAAGTGTTAGGTTTGATAAACAAGTACTTTGGGACACCCTTAGGGATATTGGGTATGAGGGTTCACTTACCAAGCTTACATTTGAGAAACCTTTATTTAGTCCACACTGGAAGTACCTGATTCATGTTCTACTTCATTGCCTCAGTAACAAAAGTACTGCTTGGAATGAATTTAGTCAAACCATAGCATCAGCCTTAGTGGGATTAGCTACCAATCAGCCTTTTAACTTCTCATTCATGATTCTTGATGGTATGCACAAACACATCAAGAATGGTTCACCATTTTTGATGTATCCCAGGTTTATTCAAATCTTTTTGAACAAACAGCTTGAAGGTGTTCCCAAATCTCAAGAATTCTTGCTAGCCATTGTTCTTCCTAATAAGGTGTTTATTTTTATGTCTACCAAGAGTGCTAAGTTCTCTGGAAGGAACACACCTCTCACTGCCCATATTTTGGAAATGGCACAAGCTGTTAGAGATGCTGCTCAAGAAGAATCAGACCCTGCTTCAGACTCTGCTCCTACTCCATCCCAAGCTCAAGCTGTTTCACCACATTCAGAGCAGTCACACTCAGAGGAAGGAGATGCTTCTCAACATACTATTTCAAGGGACAAGAATGCTTCTCCACAAGGTACTGCTCCTCATGATTCAGCACAGGATGAGAATCAACCACCCACTCCCAATGATTATACTTCCACAGATGGTTCTCAAAGATCTGGAGGAGATGAGGGAGTGATGGCTGATGATGAGCCATCTGCTCAAGAAGAAGTTCTGAATGCTTATGCTGTGACA
The DNA here is from genome assembly GCA_014162995.1 of Artemisia annua. Classification (NCBI taxonomy): domain Eukaryota; kingdom Viridiplantae; phylum Streptophyta; class Magnoliopsida; order Asterales; family Asteraceae; genus Artemisia; species Artemisia annua. The sequence goes on from LBNU01029172.1 coordinate 13,782, forward strand.
ATGGAACTAAGGAGACTGAAGAAAGCTAATGAAGATCAAGCTGCACTACTTTTGAAGTTGAGCAACAAGTTCAGACGATTGAAGAGGTTTGTTTGGCCACTTGTTAAACATCACAGGATATGGGTCAAGTCACAACAGAAACATGGCCACAAACCTAAGTCCAAGCAAAGAAAGTTCAAGAAACATTCTTCATTCCCATTGGGGAGGAATTTGCAGAATAAGAATGTGAATGAAGATGCTGGTTTGAATAAAAGTGAAGATGATGATGATATTCAACCCTTTGAAGAAATAACACCAATTCAACCGTTTGAAGAAATAACACCACTTGAAGAAAATATTCATCAAGATACTACTGAGAGAAAGATTGATGAGACTGAGCAAAATGATGTTCAAGATGCTGATATTCAAGTCAGAAGTGGTGATGATAAAGAAGAATTGGATGTGGAAGATACTGGTGTTGAAAATACTCAAGGTACTGCTTATCAAAGTACTGAGAGACAGTTTTTAATCACACCAAGGACTTTGGATTTTGAAGAAGATGTTGGTCCATCCAATCCAGTTCAGGAAGAAGAGGTTAGAAAATCTACCAATAGTGATGATGAGACTATTGCTGAGATTATGATGAGTATATCCAGACCTAGAGGCATTGTTATTCAAGAAGTTGAACATACTCAAGAACAACCTTCTCCTCAACCTACTCAAGAAACTGATCCTAAAGACAAAGGGAAAGGAATCTTGGTAGAACCAGAGAAAAAGAAGAAGAAGAAGGAATTCACTTTAGCACAGATAAGGGCTTTTCAAGAAGCTAAAGGTGAAGAAGCTGCTAAAAAGTTACAAGCAGAACTTGATGCTGAGTTTGAAAAAGAAAGAGAGATTGTTGTTCAACCAAGAAGACCAATGACAAAAGCTCAAGAAAGAAATTTTTACATGAGTTATTTGAAAGGTCGAGGATACAAAGGTTTACAGAAGTTAAAGTATCAAGAAATGAAGGATTTATATGATGCTGTCAGAGAAGCTTATGTAAGGCAAGTAGATGGCATTATTGGTTTTGATACTGAAGAAGGAAAACAGATGATGGAGGCTAGTAATAAAAGGAAAAGAACAACAACTAAATCACAGTCATCAAAGAAGTCTAAATCTGAAGTAGAGTTAAGAGCAAACACAATTGATGAACTGAGGAATTACCTAAGAGTTGTTGACTTTGAGCTTCCTAAGTCAGGAGAAGATGCTACTACAAAGGCTAAGATATCAGATTTGGAAGTGATAGAATTTGAGAAAGATGGAGATTATTTTGTTTTCCATAGAGAAGATAACAGCTTCAGAGCATTCAATTTGTTGTTGGATGTATTGCATCTTATTGACATAGAAGACTTGTTTCACCTACACCAACAAATTCAAGCTTATTTTGAACAAATTCCACTCAAAGGAATTGGTGTATTGTTGCTGGGAGATCTCACAACAATATGGGAAACAGAGGAGAAAAGCACAGATGATATTTGGAAGAATCAAGAAGTCTGGGAAATTCAAAGTTGGAAATTCTTTGAAAAGGCTGGTGTGCATGTCTTAGAGTTGGAAGATGGTACTATGATCTATATGTTGGCAGAAAGAAGATATCCTCTTACAAGAGATTTGATGATGAGGATGCTGGATCATGGTATGGAAGTAGAGCAAGAGGATGAAACTGCTCTAATGGTGATTAATTTGTTCATTAATTGGACAATATTAAAAGATGATGATGTGTAATTACTGGTATGGTCTTTATTATTTAAATCTTTGGAATAAACAAGTACTTTATTCAAAGTACTGCTGGTCAAACAGTACTTTTACAAAGTACTGCTTGCAGCATAAAACAAGTAAAGTTTTTTTTGAAATAATAATTTTTGTTATGTGCAAAATACTTTTTGAAGCACAAAGGTTTACAGCAACAAATTGTTTTTGAAGATATACATGGTGTTAGTACTTGTGCTACACAATAAATGGTATTCAACTCACCATGTTTAACAAACAAGAAAGAGTTTGACTCATCTCGGGATTTCCTAATAGTATAAAATAAATATCTATACTATCTAAAAATATAGTAGAAATCCAAAATTTGAATTTGTGACCTCGTCGTTGTGTTAAACACAAACGTATTCCCACTTGTGTCGGTACATATTATACTAATCACGTCTTTTCTTTCCCTCGTTCACCAACGTTGTTGTTTGTTGGGGTATAAAAGTCAAAGTACTGCTGGATATCAAAGTACTGCTGGAGTATACATGGTCAAAGTACTGCTCGTTGATAAAAGTCAAACCTACTGCAAAGATTATATTAGAGAATATTATGTAAATTCTAGAATATTCTAAGTTAGAGTTAGTTTACTTGTCATTCAAGTATTGTAAACCAACTAGGGTTTCCTTGTGCCTATAAAAGGATCCCTAGTTTGGCATTAGAGATAGACGTTTTTAGAGAAAAACTACAAGTTCGATATTAGAGTTGTTAGGGTTGTTTGTGAGTCTGTGTACGAAAGCAGATTCAAAGAGTTAATAGAATCGTTGAAGTTTATTATTCTTCTTAAGCTTTGTTTAAGTAGATTCCGCATATTTAACAAAGTCATTCAGTGTTTCATTGTTAGTAGTTTAGGATTTATCCAAGATTACTAAGCCCTTAACAAGCTACATAGTTAGTTTGGTCAGAGTATATCGATCCAACATTGTTGTTTTCTCGTTGCTTATTTCTGGTCTCCAAAACAATTCTTAAGTAAAGCCTTTCGGTTGTACCCTTACTTGATGTTGTCAAATTATTTCTTTCCTTCAATAAACCAAATTACCAACTTTCTTCCTCTTATTATACCACACCCCCACGTTGTCTTTCCATTTCTTTTGTGTCGACTTAGAACAAAACGTATGCCCTAGATCTTCTTTAATCTCAGCTTCCTTTCCAAATACTCTAAGTATTTTCAGTAACAACAAGGTTTTGTTGTTTGTTTGTTTTTTTTCGAAATTCCCAAGTTCCTTTCACAAGATTTCCTTAAATACCTTTCGGTATTCAACAAAAACAATTCGGGTTGTTTTTTTTCTCACTAATACCCCACGGTATTAATCTTCCACGACCAAACAATTTGATAATTTGTTTGTCGTTGTTGTTGCTTGTCCTTCTCCAAACGTTGTACCACAATACCTCTTTATTTCTCTTCTTATTCCACACCGTATCTTCAGTAACCTCCCAATACCCGTCGGTATTTTTCTAAACAAAACAAGTAATCGGCTTGCTTTCTTTCGTTATTGTTGTTGTTATTTTGTATTGCTAACGTTTCTTTTCTCAAACAATCCTTGATTGTTTCCTGTCTCGGTATACCTTTCTAACTACAAGCAACTCTTTCTTTCTTTTGTGTCTTTCGGTTTTTTTTCAAACGGATTTTACACAAGGTTTCTTTCTTTCTTGACGTCGTACTCTTTCTTCTTATTGCGTTATATAGCAACAAGGTTTCCCTATTCTTTGTTGTCGTGTGATTAAGTCACCAACAAAGGCTCGTAACAAATTTGTTCTTTCCTTTCTCCTTCCTTTTTGTTGTCGCGTGTAACGATTAATGAACATTACTAACACCCAAGCCCACCACGAGTGGGCTATCATAACAATGATTGGGCTACCATACTAATGGTTTGGGCTCACGAAAGCCCAAACCCAAATACATTATTTATGGTCTAGATAAGGATCTCTTATTTATGAGATAAAGATCCATAGACCGGATAGGCATTTATATGCCGAAGAGTGAGGAAAACGAAATCCACAAGGATTTCGTGCATATATAAAGAATATCATAATTCTCGTTAAAGGTACGACTTACAACCCTAACTCTTCAAATACAACCTTAAAACCGATTACCTACTCTCACGCCGGAGGATAATCGTGGGAGAAAATCCCACGATAAGCCTAACGGTGTTTGTTTGCTTTCTTAGTGCGCAGGTCTCAAGCATTAAGATCTGATTGGTACGTGAACAGGAACCCAAATAAGGAACGCCCAACTTTTGTATCAACAAGTGGCGCCATCCGTGGGACCCTACACAAAGAACTAGAATGACGAAACACAAAAACTCAGGCCAGCGGACTCCGCAGTTGGAAAAAACACATGGTGACCCCACGAGGAAGAACCATCAAGATTCAACCTCTAGGCAGGCCTTTGGAACAACCAAAGCGCCTGGTCACCAAGAATCGGGCCCAACCCTAATTCTCCCAACGGTAGAATTGCCCACAGGGACTACCCAGACCACCACGGTGGTCCCAAGCAGTGAAGAACTTCAGCGCACTCTCTTCAATACTCCCCATCAAACGGCACCCATTGTGGACAACACTGTGCCGCCAGGCGCGCCTAACTGGGATAGGGGACCTAATACGGAAGCAGATATCGTTGCGCTAGAGGAGGACACGCCTGAGTTAACACTAAGTAATTTTGTGTCTCAAAATTACGAAACTTTAACTAACCTCATGCAAGAGGAAGCAAGAAGAAGGTCAAGTCAGAGCCTACAAGCCCGGCTTAACTTTAACGAAACATCACCACCGCACTACCAGGAGCGCGAAAACAATGAGAGGCGTACCAATGTCCACGCTAGACTTGGTACAGCATCCGATTCACAATACTCGGAGGAATACGAAGACAATGAGAGGCGTACCAATGTCCACGCTAGACTTGGTAATCGCAGGATCCAAGATAGACTTGGACGGCAACGCTCACCGAGCGAGAGCTCTTCAAGGTCTGGAAGCAGAAGGATTCATGATAGACTGGGAAGACGAATTTCCCCAAGTGAAAGTCCCTCAAGCTCGGACTCTGAGGAAAAACGGCGCAAGTGCCGCAAAAGGGATGATTCTTCCTCAAGTGACTCCTCGGACAACGAGGACAAAGANTAATCTAGGCCAGAGGCAGACCTACGTCAAGATAACCCCCCTTGAAAAACTTTGGTAGTGTTCCTGAATCTGAATCCACATAATGACTCAGAGCACATGGAGCCATCTCCTTATTTTTCTGTCAAAAATAAAAATGGCGGACTAGCTGATATTTCTATCAGTTAATGAAAGAGCCCAATGCACAAAAAATGCATGTTGGGTCTTTGAAACAGTTCATATCATTTTGATAATAATAAGTTTGATCTGTTTTACCGAGAAGGTCTACGGTTCGATCCCGTATAGCCCTAAAGCCTTATAATATTCAATATTAATATTCAAAAATAAAAAATTTTATCCTTTTTTATTTGAATTTCCTCGTTATTTTTTTAAGTGACTTATTGCTTCATCAAAAGACAATCATTCCTATAAGCCCATCCATAGGAATCGTTTAAAGTAGAATATCAAAGCAAAAACAAATTGCATTTCAATGGACCCAATAAAGAAGTGCGCCAAGAACCCTGTTGAACTGGCCAGAGTAAAACAACGCCAAGGGGAATCAACGAGTGCTTATGTGGAGCGCTTTAAGGATGAATGTATACACGTCAAGGCGTGTCCTGAAGTACTAAAAATCTCAGGGTTCATGAATGGGATTAATAACCCAGAGCTCATTAGGAAATTAAATGATAAGGGTTCATGAATGGGATTATCAACACAGGCCACCAATTTCGTTTGGTGCCAAACGTTTGCAACTTCAACACAAGACAAGTCGTATACTACTTTCCTTACGTCCTTAGTTATCCAGGCAACGTGTTTCTAACTTTACCGTTGCGTTTTCCAAAGCAGAAAGAAATTCTGCGTGTTCCTTCTTTGGTTTGTAGTTCTTGTATAGGTTTTTGGATGTCTTAACGAGTCGTGTAATCAAAGCGAGACTCTGATGCCAATGTTAGTACCAAATTGAGTCGAATATGAAATTGCAAATAAAACTGAATAACTATATTTCGTCTAACTATTGTAACATTACATATGTATGAGTATATATAGAGGTCGAACAGGTACGATCAAACATTGTGTCTATTCGGTTTTGTAACCGACATAACTAACATAACTACCAACCGAAATAACTAACTTTAACCGCTTGGCGGTTATTAACTAACTAACGTCTTTGGTCCTTCGAGTTTCATTTAGGAGCAATATCAAGATTATATTGTTCAAATACATGGTGAAAGTCAAATCAAATCTAGCCAATATGTACAATCACTTCATGATTGGATATAAGCGCCCAAAAGGAAGAACTTACCGTCAGCAATATAACTAGACCATCTTACCTTCTAGTATCCGTAGTACCTTGAATTACATTATCAACAAATACTGTCAAATTTGGAAAAGTGCACAAGGAATTTAAACCAGTTTATGATTAGAAAATAGGTGGGGAAAAAGTAAACAGTTCCAAACACATGCAGAAGTACCTGTGACATGTCATGTGTGGACGCAACTGTGGATCTCTTTTTATGCATAGTGAAGCAGCTTGCAACATGCATGGTTGTATACATTATGAATGAGTGAAAGTTAGTTAGATATGGGTTTTAACTTTTTTGTTTTGTTTTCATGATGAATGATGTGATTTATGGCTGTGTAATAATTAAAGATTGTGAATGAAGATTGACCAGGTTTTTTAACACTATAAAAATATGCTTGTATATTTTATGAATCTGATGTAGAAAAGAAAAAGCAAAAAAAAAAAAAAAAAAAAAAAAAAAAAAAAAAAAAAAAAGGAAAAAGGTTTTAATGGTGGTGGGAGATTTTGGTGGACGGTTGTAATGGTAGTCGATGGCTGTAATTAGTGGTAGAACCAGGATGTTAGAGGACGGGGGGCGCAAAAATATTTTCTTTTGACAAAAGTCATGGTGCACACAAAGATTAAGATATATATATAAAGTTTTTATATTGTTTGGCTTTAAACGTGAGGGTTAATTTGATTTTGTGATGGGGTACACTTTAATAAAAAAAAAAAAGTCTTAATTTGATCCACCCCTGGCTGTAATGATTGGTGGTTGCGAGTAGAGATGAAGAAGAAAAAAGGTAGATGGGTGATGGTTGTACTAAAATAATTAAATAATTAAGATAACTCGGTGAAATAATCAAAATACCCTCTCATGTGCGTGCAAGGCACATGGGACTCTTAACGGATATTGACTATTGGCAAAAAGTCAAAGGGACCTTCAGTGATGTAAAAGTTAGCAGTAGGGACCTCTTACGTATTTAATTTTTGTGAGGGACTCAGTGTTTGTTGAGTAAAAGTTCAAGGACGAACCCTGTATTTTACTATTTATTCTTGAAGTTAATTAAAATTTCATTACAGTGCAAGTTTTTATGCGTTTCTTTGGAAGATGAAGAAGTTAACTTTAATATCTTATTACTAATGTAAGGGTCCATTCAGAATATAAAGATAAAGGTGCGTTTGGTATGTTGTCATGAATCACAAAGGTATGAGTATAGGTATAATGTGTGCGCTTCAAGAATGAAAGATTTATACTTTCCCTTTTTGAGTGATATGGAGTATGAAACATATCTATATTCATTCTCATATTTGAAAGATTTACATTTTAAACAAACACCTAATTGGAATGAAAATTTATTCCTTGATTCCCATTCCGGATACCAAACGCACCCTAATTTGTTCATTTTAAGAGAAGTTAATTAATTCATTATTTTAGTATTTCATATAGTGCAAGAGTAGACAATGGCTTTCTCACACTTTAGTAAATTATAGAATAAGTTATGTTTTCTGTTATGTAAGCTAACCTATATAGGTGGTTAGTTTTAAATCACTTCAGCATCCAAAAATAACACTTTTGAAGGTCGAATTTTCATTGTCTACCCTTGTTTTATCGATGGTTCCAAGTTTCCTTGACTGATCAAAAAATATCTCACAATATTTATAGTACATATTTTTAAACAAAAAGTTTATATTGAGATAATTAGCAAGAAGCCAGTGATTACAAATGATCTCAGAAAACTTATTCTAAAATACCAAAACTAAAACAATGAGCAAACCCGGCCGGCCGTAGTTTGAGGTCAAGAATCGTAAATTTTTGCGCAATAGAGGGGCCACAAGACAAAAACAGCACATACATAGATAGAATGTTGACAACATGGTGGGGTGTGTTAGACAAGAAGGATGATCATATCAATTTGTTGTTGAATAGCTATCATATGTGTAATCCATTAACTACAGCCTTAGAACATGTGTGGTTTTTTCTGTCTTGGTTAGGAGACACTCAACACTCTCTATCAAAGACTGTGTCATGTTGTGTCGTCTCACTAACCCAACCACTGTCTTGGTGGGACTAACTTTCACATTTATTATAGTTATACAACTAAAGTTTACGGATTATGTGTATGTATATGGTTACACTTAAAAATATTCTACGTTTCTTTAAAGTCGCGCGTAGCGTTATAGTTGGAACAAGTATGTGTCACGTTTAGTTGTATACTAATTCTTGTCAAAAACATGTCGGATGCATGACAAAAATACTTGCAAAGAGGGGTCTTGGTCTTTCTAAAAAACATAAATGTATCATCATCCAACATAAACGAGATACATATTCAAATTATTACCAATGGTGTCTGCAAATAGCCACGGGTTTTATGGCTATAATGAATCATCAAAACTACAGAAGGAATAATTACCTACGAATGTATCTAACTTGTCGATCACTTTCCCTAATTGCGTGTTTGCTATTATATATATCTTAAACTTTTGATTACGACTTTTGTGTGTATTTTATTCATGTAAAATAACTATTTTACCTTTCGGTGTGAATAGAGTTGTTACAAAATATATGGGTAAAATATTTATTTTACATGAGCAAATATAAACAAAAGTCGAAATTCAAAAATTTAGAGTATAACAACAGATAAAAAAGAAAATTACACACCATCATAAAGAGTGACAAGTTATATTCTAAGTAATTATCCCACTAAAAAGTGCTCAACTTCCCCGATTACTTGAACATAAATCCTTCTTTGTTTATTATTATTACCTATATAGTGGTTGTTATGATGATAACAATTGAATCATTTCGTGAAGCTCACTTATATGACGCATATAGGTAATTGTCTAAACATATTTTCTCGCTCATTTGGTTGTGTCTATTTTGGTCTTTAACTTGTATAGACATTTGCATGTGTGATAGCGGTGGAAGAATATATATAACTTTAGGATTGTGCATGTTGTAGTGATTGACTGATCATACTATCATGCATTTCTTAATCAGGTTTTTGAAAAGATAAGTTCATATACTGTGATATTATCGTTAACGACTTCTTTCCATTAACTAGCACATGCACTTTCTTTTAGTGATATAATTCTGCTAATTAATCATTCTCATAAAATACCTTTAAATAACACTTGGCATAACTTTAAAAACAAGGTTTTGTTACGTGAAAAAATCATAAGGGGGTGGGAGTGGGTGCCTGAAGGCACATGAGGGATCCTTTCATCCATGGGAACACCGCCGCCGGGGGTGGCTTCTCGCACGGGAAGGTGATTTTGCCTGAAAGTTTCAGGCACGGGAAGAAAAAAAAAAGGAACGTTGGGATTTTTTTGACCGTTACTTTTTGAATGTTGGGGGGTGTTTTTTGTTTTATATATATCACAACCANTAAAATATTCTACGTTTCTTTAAAGTCGCGCGTAGCGTTATTGTTCGAACAAGTATGTGCCACGTTTAGTTATATACTAATTCTTGTCAAAAACATGTCGGATGACAAAAATACTTGCAAAGAGGGGGTCTTGGTCTTTCTAAAAAACATAAATGTATCATCATCCAACATAAACGAGATACACATTCAAATTATTACCAATGGTGCCTGCAAATAGCCACGGGTTTTGATGACTATAATGAATCATCAGAACTACAGAAGGAATAATTACCTACGAATGTATCTAACTTGTCGATCACTTTCCCTAATTGCATGTTCGCTATTATATATATCTTAAACTTTTGATTACAACTTTTGTGTGTATTTTATTTATGTACAATAACTATTTTACCTTTTGGTGTGAATAGAGTTGTTACAAAATATATGGGTAAAATATTTATTTTACATGAGAAAATATACACAAAGATCAAAATTCAAAAATTTAGAGTATAACAACAAATAAAAAAGAAAATTACACACCATTATAAAGAGTGACAAGTTATATTTCTACGTAATTATCCCACTAAAAAGTGCTCAACTTCCCCGATTACTTGAACATAAATCCTTCTTTGTTTATTATTATTACCTATATAGTGGTTGTTATGATGATAACAAGTGAATGGTTTGGTGAAGTTCACTTATATGATGCATGGGTAATTGTCTAAACATATTTTCTCGCTCATTTGGTTGTGTCTATTTTGGTCTTTAACTTGTATAGACATTTGCATGTGTGATAGCGGTGGAAGAATATATATAACTTTAGGATTGTGCATGTTGTAGTGATTGACCGATCATACTATCATGCATTTCTTAATCAGGTTTTTGAAAAGATAAGTTCATATACTGTGATATTATCGTTAACGACTTCTTTCCATTAACTAGCACACTTTTTTTTAGTGATATAATTCTGCTAATTAATCATTCTCATAAAATACCTTTAAATAACACTTGGCATAACTTTAAAAACAAGGTTTTGTTACGTGAAAAAATCATAAGAACCATTAAGTTTTGTCCATTAATTACACTGGGAATTGGAAGTTAAAAATATCACATTTCATACCAAACCAAAAGTAAGCTTCTCTTTTGACAATTATTGTCGATCAGAGACACAAATTTGGTATGTATGTTTTCACGCAACTACTTTGATGTGCCAAAACAACGTTTTGTCATATTCTCGAGCTAGTTGTTGCTGGCTTTTGCTACTTGTTGATGAATGAGTTAAAACATACGTACATCTCTTGACACATCGGTATCGTTCTAAGAACTTGGAACACTTACGGAAACAAGACGACATAGGCTATATTCTTTTTTCCTTTCGAACCTCAATATTATGTCGATCAAATAAGCTCGTCATCCTGTCCATGTACATTTTTTTCAGTTGAGGGAGCTAGGTGATATGATAAATGGACATGATAATAAGACAATTTGACATTGATACAATGATTGTTATTATAAAAAATAAAAATAAAAAAACTCATGAACAATTTATAATCCTAGTTTATCCGTTCAACATTAGAACAGATTATACAAAGGGAATAGGTAAAAGTTATGAGATAATGATTTAGGAGAACATGCATAATTGCTAAAGGTGCCATAATTTAGATGAATGATTGGTTTTTAAGATGGGGACCCTTGCTGACTTGTTAATAAAAATTCAATGTTGGATTATTAATAGCTAAAGGTCAAATAGTCAACCCAATAACATGAATTATTTTTCAATATTAAGCCTAAAAGCCAACAACTACCCATGTGAAGTGTGCTCTAGATCTAGATACAAACAAATCGCTCCAAAACCATGCATTGATCAAAAACCTAAAACATTATAATAGTTCGTAAAGTATTGTTAGTAACTTAGTATAAATACAAATGCATGTAGTTTAGATTAAAATGTTAAGATGCTATAGAAAAGCAAAAAAAGATGTATACATCTTATTATATTAATATTAAAATTTCAAACTTATAATTGACAAGTTGTCAAGTTTAATACCAACTTGGCCTGTCTAACGATAAATAACAGGACAATATGAATCCATTATAAGATTCAGTAGGTTAGATACTAGTTAGGCACAAAAAGTGCATTTTGTAAATTTAAGATATTTTGATAGTTGTTAAACTGTATAATGGTCTACTCTTTAATAATGTAGTATTGTTGTGTTTGCTGATAACGATTTTAAGGAAACGACAATTAACAACTCAACCGTTTAACAAAGAGTTCACTAGCTTATAAAATGTGTAAATAATTAATTGAGATAGAATATAGTGCGTATGTTGGATGATAGATTAAGATGTATCTCTGCCCATTAGGGATGGCAAAAAAACCCGAACCCGACGGGGAAACCCGAAACCCGAACTTTTTGGGGCGGGGCGAAGCGGGCTTATCGGGTTTTGGGGCGGGTTTCGGGGCCTTAACGCGGATTCTTATCGGGTTTGGGGCGGGGACGGGGCACACCATCCCCGCCCCGAAATATATTTATACATATACATATATGCATATACATAAAATATTGTGTTAGTATTTACGTACTAAACATATATTTCTCTAACTTTTGTTAGTTTTCATCTTTGTAATATTTCAAATTGTGATGAAAGAAGCTTGTTTTATATCATAATATTTTAAAAAAGTTGTGAATTATTACAATGATTAATTTGTTATTAATGCGTTATTGTTAATAGTGTAATAATAAAAGTAAACAAGGAACGACACGAGTATGATGGAGCATGGCACTCAAAAAAGACAACCCGATAAGACCCCAATGGGGAACGGGGCGGGTTTGGGGGAGTATATTGCCCCAACGGGG